>MU785126.1:104197-114271 GCA_026770625.1 Nicotiana glauca | reverse complement strand
TCTTTTTCTATATCAACTACACTAAATCATGTCAAAAATCCCAAAGTTGAAAAAATCTATTCTTCCATATATTTTATACCATTGATAGCCATTAAAAAGCTTGAAAGCTTTTAAATTCAAATTCGGGTTTTCAAAAATCATTATTTATTTGGATTGGGTGTTGTTGTAAATAATTCGGAATATGTTTAGGATTTTATATTTCAATTTTGAGGGGTTTTGGTGAAGAATAAACTTGGTTTTGACTGAATTTCAGATTGAAACTCGTCGAAGAAGAAGAAGAAGACATATTTCCAGAATTGTAGTTAAATTGTAGATAAATTGTAAAATTGTAGATAAATTGTAGATAAATTGTAGATTGGGAAGACTGAAACTTCTACAAGTCTTCTACAATTATGTCGAAAATGCCAATTATGCTACAATTGAAATGGGAATTGGGATATTAAAATTCAATGTATTCAGTTTGTAGATATCTTGTAGATAAAATTTCTACAAATAAACTACAAATCAGTTTAAGTATTGTATAAAGTTGTATTGTTTTTAAGAGTATCTATAAAATTACTACATTTATACTACACTTAAACTACAATCTTGTGTCAAGAAAAAATATTGACAACAAAATTTGCTCTTCATCTACAAAATTTCTACATAAAAACTACAAATAAACTACAATTGCACCCACACTGTCAACTTTATTGTCTTCCACGAGAAAATTATTTCCTTTACAAATTGCACAACCCAACTACTCCTTCAATCAGCCATTATGTAAATTAGTCAAAGAACTTTCTAGATGTTCAATACAAGGACGATCATCGACATCAGTGATCAACTCATTTGATACATTACGAAGAAAATCAATTCCACTTCCTGCATAAGAACAGAGAAAAATTCACTTAGGTACGTTTAGTGTGATAAGAGAAGTGTAACGAACAATGTGAGATCTGTGAATTTTGTAGTGCGGTTGAAGATGTCGATGATGAGGAGAAAAGTAGAGGAAGAGAGGAATATTAGTAGAAGAGATTCAGACGCAGAACATCTACAAAAAAACTGAAGGTAAATCGTGGGGGGTATGGGGGTGGGAGGAGAGAGAGGCGGGTAAACAAAAAAAAGTGAATATGTGATCCTAAAATCACGCCTAGAATAAATGAAGCAATAATTATACCCTTAATTTGAATTATGGTATATAAATGGTAATTTGGTATGCTTAAATGTAATAAATACAAACCTTAAACATTGAGGGTAATAAAGTTTCATATATGATATAGGTATGTATAAATCCCTATGAATAAAGATCACTTTTCACAAATAACGGCATTACCCAATAACTTGTGTTCAACTGTCCTGGGCCAATCATTGGACCTAATTCCATAATTTCTAGATTGATTAAAGTCGAAGTCAACCCTAGATTAACATGGTCAAACCTTCAAACCAATTACAAATCTGGGTTATCCATAATCCATGAGTTTGAAGTTCATTTAATTCATCGAATCCATGATTTAGTGTTTCTAGGATTCTCAAATTTCACCATTAAACTGTCAATTGTTTTTTTTTTTTTGGCGGGCAAGGTGACGTCTTATTCCTTACTTTTTCTATAGCAGTGCGTAATTAGTATTTTCTAAATATATTGGATATTCACTGAGTCCGAACTATCATCCCACGGAAGTTATGGACAAGTGGTAGGCGGTGGCGGATCTAGGATTTCAGAGTCATGGGTGCTCGCCGATTAAAATTTCAAATGAAGTGGAAAAAAGAGTTTTGTTGTGGGTGCTCACTCAATATTTATCTAAATATTTACATAATTGCCTATGTAAATTACTAAATATGATCAAAAGTAATGGGTGCCTAAGCACCCATAAGTGTGTATGTAGATCCGCCAATGGTATTACAAATTGTTGTAGATATTATAGTAGATAACATAAATTAATTGCAACGACCTAAATTCACATGAATTGTACCCGACACCCTACTCCGTATGAGTGAACCAACCTGTCCAGCAACACTTGTATATATACCTCTTAGATATATACAATCTTTTTTAAATTACAATTATTTAAATAATTAAAAATAATTCATGAATAAATAACATTTAAATGATACATTTTTAATAAATAAAAAAATACATAAAGTTAGACAGTTTCATTCATGCATGCATATGATAGCCATAGAATACAACCCCCAAAGAATTACTTAGGTCAATGGAATCTCTATGACACGAAATAAAATAGTCAACCGAGATAGGCTCCGGTGACGCACAAGAAAAAAGTAACAATACTCCACGAGTACAAGTGCAAAGTCTTACCAAAAGTCACTGCACAAGGTATGCAGTTGTCTTATCCACGAAGCTCGTGGTACTCATGTCCAATCCCTGAAATAGAAATAGAAATTTGGCCAACTGGCCTAATCTCCACATGTGTAGTACGAGTCACGAACAATTTTTCCAAAAATAAATAATCAAAAAAGAGGAATATTGTAACGATCCGATAGACCATTTTGAGTTCTCGCTTTCCGTTTCATGATTTGAGACCTTACATAGCGTTAATTGATGATCTATCCCTTGTATGCGTGATCCATTTTGATTTTTGAAAAGTGTAAATACGGTTTTTCAAAAACAAAACTTGATTTTGAAACTTTGGGAGTTGACCGCGGTCAATATTGTTGCTAAACGTCCTCAAATCGGTGTTTTAACAATTTCGGTTGGTTCTTATGATGATTTTGGACTTGTATGCATGTTTGGTCGGGGTCCAGGTGATCCGAGGCCATTTCGATGCTTTGCGGAAAGTTAAAATTTTGAAATTTTGAACTTTGTAATCTTTGAAATTTGATGTTTGATTCTTGATTTTAGATATTATTTTGATGATTTGAGCTAGAGAGTACGTTTGTATGATGTTATTATACTTATTTGGATGTTAGAGTGGGATTGGCGAGAGGCAAGGGGAAGGCTCAGGTGACTTTCGAGTTGATTTCGAGTTGTTTTGGAAGACATGACATTGTTGGTGTTGCGTGTAGTGCACCTGCAACGATCAAGTGCATCGGTGCGAGCTTGCCCCTGCGTGGATAAGTTCGCATCTTCGAAGAAGACGGCATAGTAGTGGTCGTACATGTGAAATGTAGGTGCGCATGTGCGAGGACGCATCTCTGAGATGCTTCCTCGGTGTGGTTAAGAAGAGCTCGGAAGCTTGTCGCATATGTGGTAGGTATCAAGCAGGTGCGGAGCCGCATATGCGGTGCTGGTTCGCACATGTAAGGAGGGTCGAAACTGGGAGGGCCATATTTGTGCGACTTTTATTGTGGATGTAGGGTTCGCACCTGCGAAGGGTGTGTCGCTTCTGCGACACCTGCACCAATGCATGCTTGCATCTACGAGCCATTCGTTTCACTCCTATGATGTTGCTTCTCTGAGGTCAGTCTTGCTCATACAATATCAAAGGCTTGTAAAAGGGGTACGGAAAGCTTTAGCACTATTTCTCCCATTTTTGAGATCTAGACTTCGTATGGAGCCGACTTTTGAAGAGATTTTCATCCAACTTCATATGTTAGTACTTTCAAGTGTAGAATTTAGGGTTTTGGGAAAAAAACTTATGAGGACTAATTTTGGGAATTTTAACGTCGATTTATGGTCACATCTGGGTACAAATTACATATTTGGACTCGTGAAAAAAATGAATAAATGGGAATTGGTCCTAATTTTGGATTTTGACCATGTGGGCATGGATTGAGTTTTTGTTAATTTTCCCAAATATGTTAAAGATCGAATCTTTTTGATAATTAGATAGTTTTTAAAACTTGTTATTGAGTATTAATAGATTTGAGTTGTTTGGAGGCTTTTGCTAAAGGAAAGACAGTATTGGAGGGTTCATTTGTACCGAAAAGAGGTAAGTATCTTGGTTTAACCTTGATTTGAGGGAACTAGGATGTAATTGTGACTAATTGCTATGTGTTATATGTGTGAGGAGTGGTGTATATGCAATGTGACGAGTGTATGTGCATTTGCTATAGGTCAAGCGTGCAGGTAGAACTAGTTTAATTATACCTTGTTGCTTCATATATTATGTCTTTTATGTTTCAAATAGATAGTGAGACTCTTTGACTATTCCTATGCATGTTAGTAGACGTGTTGGGCTTATTGTGATATTGGGTAGTAAAGCTATTGAAATGTTGATTTGACTATTGATGCAAAGTGATGATTATTTCCCGTATGATAAATTATTATCACTCACTCTTCTTGATATTGTTTGTGCTTCTTACCTTGCTTGGTACTGCTTTACATGTTTATGCTTGGGTAAGGAAGGTGAATTGTGTTTCCATGCTTGTGAGGAAGAGTGATTGTGCACAAAGGATATTTCTGTGCTTTTTTACATTATTACTATTGCACGAAGGACATTTCTGTGTTGGTGAGGACGAGCAAATATGCACGGAGGGTATTTTTATACTTGTTAGGATGAGAATAAAAGAACGAAGGGTGATTTCGTGCCATTTTATTATTATTTCGTGTTCCTTATTTTTACTATATAGATTGAGAGCTTCGCTATATTGTCTCATGATTGCTTTACTAGATTACTCGGACTTGAATTATTGTGAAAGGCTTGTTTGGTGTTATCTTGAGGTTATCGTTATTATATTATTTAGTTTTTCATTATTCCGTGTATTGTTTCTTCTTGCTATTATGTTTATTATCTCACTTGTAACATGTTTCTTTTTTTTACTTTTTACCTTTACTTGTTCTCTTATTTGTTATATCTCTCGTTGTTTTCTTGTTACTTAACTGCACAGGTTTATTGCAAGTGCCTTATCTTAGACACGTTACTACTTCGTCAAGATTAGGCTTACACTTACAAAGTACATTGTGTCGGTTAAACTCATACTATACTTTTGCACTTCTTGTGCATATTTTAACATCCGACCTAGTGGCACACAGAGGATGGACTAGCTCGCTTGGTTGTGGAGACTCGAGGTAGTGTTTCACTCTCGTTCGTAGGCATCGATGTTACCCATATTTTAGACTTCCTACTGTTTATTTGTATCAAATAGTGTATTTGTTATTTTAGATATTGTATTTTGTAACTCTATAGAAGCTCATGCACTCCGTGACTCCAGTTCTGGGAGGTGTCAGAAGTTGGTTTAACGTATTATACATTGTCAATGTTTGCTCTTTATTTATGGCTTCATGTTATTTTATGCTCAATGGTGTCCCTTTATTTCTGCTATGTGTTGGTTTGCCTAGCAAACAATGTTAGGTGATATCACAACCCCTTGGTTGAAATTTTGGATCACGACAAGTTGGTATTATAGCACTAAGTTGTATAGGTATCACGAGTCATGAGCAAGTTTGGTAGAGTCTAGAGGATAGGTCGGAGATGTTTGTACTTATCTTTGAAAGGCTAGAAGGCTTTAGTAAACTTCACTTTCTTTCTTTCTCTATCATGCGACTTTTTTCTACCCTAAAAGTTTGAATTTTTCTTCTCAACTCTCGCAACTGGTGAGGAAATGTGCTTCAGCCGTAGCAGATCAGGAGCAGAAACTCTATATTGTAGCCATTACCAGGGGTAAGCGCTAGGGCATATGTAGAGGTAGAGGCATAGCACAACCTAGAGCACATGCGGCGACACTTATAGTTGAGCCTCATCTAGCTCTGGGTGGTGAGCTTCCAGTTCAGGTCGAGTTGGTAGGGCCAACTCAGGTCCTAGAGGGGTTCGTTGCTACCCTAGGTTTTCAGGATGCCTTAGTCTGCATTGTGGTCTTTATGGATAGTATGGATCAGGCAGGTGTATTTTCTATTTCACCTACTACTTCTCGTGCCAGGCGAGGAGTTTAGACTCCTGTTACGCACACCCTAGAGCAGGTGCCTTATGGTTACCAGACCCTTGGATTATTACTAGTTAGGTTAGTTCATGCTATCACTGCCGCACAACCTAAGGTTAGGCCCGCTTTTTCAGCTGATGAGATGAAGATGTTGAATAAGTTCCTGAAATTGTCAATTGCTCATTTTAGAGGTGCGACCATTATTTTGAGACTATGCAATTTGGGACTACTTAAGTCCAATGGAGTTGACTTCACTATCTTTTAGATGCATGGTTCAGCCAAGAGGTGGTAGTAGGTTTACGAGCTGGGCAGACCAGTAGGATTACCTCCTCTTACTTGGGCTCAGTTTTCACAATTGTTCTTGGAGAAGTTCAACCCACTTACTCAAAGATATGAGCTACACACCAGTTTGGTGACTTCAATAGATGGGTATGACAGTAATCCAATATGAGACGAGATTTTTTGATTTGTCTTTCCATGTAGCTATCCTGAGCCCTACTGAGAGGGAGAAGATGTGGAGGTTCATAAAGGGTCTCACCTATGGTATCCGATTTCAGATGGCTAGAGAGGTTTAGACTGAACTTCTTTCATTTAGGTGGTGGAGATTTTTATGAGGATTGAGCGCATTCGAGGCCAGGTGATAGATACCATGTCTTATAAGAGGCCTGGTCATTTTGGAGGATTTGGTGGTGCCTCATCTTGAAGGGTCTTTTTGGTAGAGGCCATGCAATTCGAGCAGTACAGTAAAAACTCCAGGTTTTACATGGTACATCAGGTAGACATGATACTTATGGAACTCATTTCGAGCAACCAGCATTCAGTGCACCTCTAGATCCCATTAATTTACCTCTGATACAAAGTTACCATGGTGGTTATTTGGGTCATTAGGGACAGCTTCAGTTTAGCAACCATGTCAGTAGAATGGTTGCTATGTGTGTAGGGATCTGAGACATCTATCAAGGTTTTGTCCAGGTCATAGAGCAATATGCCATAATAGGGTACTCATGCCATGATTCAGGCACCAGTTGTTACACCACCCGCTCAGCCAGCTACAGGAGGAAGTCAACCAACCAGGGGCAGAGACCATCCAGCTAGAGGTGGAGGTCATCTAGGTAGAGGTCATCCTAGAGGTAGGGGACAAATTGGTAGGGTTTAATCTCATTTTGAGGCATTTTCAGGTAGGCCTAAGGTGGAGTCGTTCGATGCAATTACTATAGATATTATCTTAGTATGTCATAGAGATGCTTCGGTGTTGTTTGATCCGAGTTCTACTTATTCATATGTGTCTTCATATTTTGCATCGCACGTGAGTATGGCTCGTTATTCTCTTGATATTTCTATTTCTATATCTATACCGATTGTGGATTCTACAGTAGCTAATTGAGTGTATCAGTCTTGTGTGGTTACATTAATAGTTTTGATACTATATTTGATCTTTTGTTTTTGGATATAGGGGATTTTGAGGTTATCCTTGGTATGTATTGGTTGTCCCCGTATCATGCCATCTTGGATTATCACACTTTAACTATGCCGAGCTTGCCGAAATTAGAGTGGAGACGAGCCCTTAGTCATTCTACGAGTAGGATAGATTCCTTTTTGAAGGCTTGACATATGATTGAGAAGGGATGCTTAGCATATTTGTCTTACATTTGAGCTACTAGTGTAGAGGTTCCATTTATGGAGTTAGTGCCGGTTCTGAGGGAGTTTCTAGAGGAATTTCCTGTAGATTTACTGGGCATGTCGCCCGATAGGGATATTAAGTTTTGTTTGATTTGGTTTCATGTACCCAATCTATTTCTACCCCATTGTATTGTATGGCTCTAGCTGAATTGAAAGAACAGAAGGAGGAATTGCAGGATTTGCTTGATAAAGAATTCATTAGACCAAGTGTTTCACCTTGGGGTGCATCGGTATTGTTTGTAATAAATAAAGATGGATATATGAAAATATGCATTGATTATCAGCAGTTGAACAAGGTTACTATCAAGAACAAGTATTCACTACCTCAGACTAATGATTTGTTTGATCAACTTCAGGGTCACAAGGTGTTTTCCAAGATTAATTTGAGATCTGGCTACCATCAGGTGAAGATTAGGGCATTCAATGTCTCTAAGATGGCTTTTAGGACTCGTTATGGTCATTATGGTTTCTTGGTAATGTCATTTGTTTTGACTAATGCTCCAACAACTTTAATGGATCTGATGAAGTGAGTGTTCAAGACTTACGTGGATTCCTTTGTGATTGTATTCATTGATGATATTCTAATTAACTCTTACAGTAGAGATGATGATAAGCAGCACCAGCAGATTATGCTTCAGACATTTAAGGATCATCAGATTTATGCCAAGTCTTTAAAGTGTAAGTTCTGGTTGGACTCAGTTACATTCTTGGGTCATGTTGTATCCAATAGTATCAAGGTTGATGCTAAGAAGATTGAGGCAGTTCATAATTTGCCCAGACCTACTTCATCTATGGAGATCTGGAGTTTCTTAGGTTTGGTGGGCTATTATCGCCGCTTTGTGGTGGGATTTTCATCTATTACAGCCCCATTGATAAAGTTGACTCATAAGGGTGCGCTTTTCAGATGGCCTGGTGAGTGTGAGGAGATTTTTTAGAAGCTTAAGAGTTCTTTAACTACAACTCCACTATTAGTGTTTTTTACAAGTTGGGGACCTTAATATTGTGTATTGTGATGCTTTGCAAATTGGACTTGGCGCATTATTGATGTAGGATGGTAGGGTGATTGCCTACACATTTTGTTAGCTGAGATCCATGCGAAGAACTATCCTGTACATGATTTGGAGTTGGTAGCCATTGGGCGTGCGCTCAAAGATTTGGAGGCACTACTTGTATGACGTGTCATGCAAGGTCTACACTGATAATCAAAGTCTCCAACATTCGTTCAATTAAAAGGATTTAAATTTAAGGTCGTGAAGATGGATGGAGTTGTTGAAAGACTATGATATCACTATTTTGTATCATTCGGGAAAGGTAATTTGTAGCTTATGCCTTGAGTAGAAAGACACAGAACATCAGTAGTTTGGATTTTATACCCGTAGTGGAGAGGCAATTGGCTAACTCATTTGTGAAATTGGATATCTCGGAGACTAGTAGGGCCCTTACTTTTGTTGTGGCATAATTGTCTTTGTTGGAGCGTATCAAGGCTCGCCAGTTTGATGATCCTCATTTGATGGTGTTGAAGGATAAAATGCAGAGAGGTGGAACAACTGAGATTGTGATTGAGATGATGGTGTTATGCGGCTTCATGGATGGATTTGTGTTCCAAATGTTGTTGGTTTGAGGGAATTTATTCTTGGGGAGGCTCAAAGCTCACAATATTCTATTCACCTATATATTACGAAGATGTGTCATGATTTGAAGTAGCATTCTGGTGATGGAAGATGAAGAAAGATATCGTTAGGCATGTTTTAATGTGTTTAAATTACCAACAGGTGAAGTATGAACATCAGAAATCAGGTGGTTTGACTCAAGGGCTATTGATATTAGAGTGGAAGTGGGAGGGCATTACTATGGATTTTGTGGAGATGTTTCCACAGAGTTAGAAGAAGTTCGATGTTGTTTGGGTTATTATGGATAGATTGACTAAGTATGCACTTTTCATTACTGTGATAACTTCTTTTACATCAGAGTGATTGTTAGGATTACATCAGAGAGATTGTTCGGTTGCATGGTATGCTCACTTCTATCATTTTGGATCATGAGACGTAGTTCATAGCACACTTTTAGGGAGTTGTTAAACGTAAGCTGGCCACACAGGGGGAGCTTAGCACTACATTTCATCCACAAATAGATTGTCAGTCCAGCGGACTATCCAGATCCTTGAGGATATGTTGAGGGCCCGTGTTATTGATTTCGAATGCCACTAAGACCAGCTTATACCATTGGTAAAGTTTGCTTATAATAACAACTACTAGTACAACATTCAAATGGCTCTGTATGAGGAATTATATGATAGGAAGTGCCATTGTCATATTGGTTGGTTTGAGCCCAGCGAGGCTAATATGCTAAAGATTTGGTTCGTGATGCTTTGGAGAAGGTGAAGTTGATTCAAGATCACCTTCGTACAACGTAGAGCAGGTAGAAGAGTGATGCAGATAAGAAGATCCGTGATATAGCTTATATGGAGGGCGAGAAGGTACTTTTGGAAATTTCGCCCATGAATGGTTTGATGAGATTTGGCAAGAAGGGAAAGTTGAGCCCAAGGTTTATTTTCCCATTTGAGAGCTTAGATAGAGTTGGGGAGATTGCTTATAAGCT
>MU785126.1:33046-103152 GCA_026770625.1 Nicotiana glauca | reverse complement strand
GGGGGGGGGGGGGGGGGGGGGGTACATCCAATATTTCATATTTTGATGTTTCAGAAGCATCATGAAGACAAGTCGTATGTTTTGGACGTTAGCATAGTACAACTTGATGAGGATTTGTCTTATAAGGAATAGCCAGTAGAAATTCTAGATCGGCAGGTTCAAAAGTTGAGATCTAAGGATATTTTTTATGAAAGCGATTTGAAGAGATCAACCAATTGAGGATAATACTTGGGATTCCGAGCCCGATATGAGTACTTATCTGCATCTTTTTAATAATTAAGGTATTTTTTTATGTCCATTCAAGGACGAACATTTCTTTTAGAGGCAGACAATGTAACGACCCGATAGGTCATTTTGAGTTTTAGCTTTTTATTTCATGATTTGAGACCTTACATAACATTAATTGATGATTTATAAATTGTGTGCGTGGTCCCCTTTTTTGAATTGCATGCGAGGTCATTTCGGCACTTATTGGGGAAAGTTGAAAGTTCAAGTTTTTAACTTCAAATTCGTTGAGTTTTGATGCTTGATTCTTATTTTTAAATGTTATTTTCATGATTTAAGATATCAAACAAGTTCGTATGATAGTATTATACTCGTTCGGATATAGGAGTGGGTCCCGAGGGGACTCTAGTGTGTTTCATATAGGTTTTAGGTTGTTTTGGAAGACTTGGCATTGTAGGTACTACAGGTGTCGCACCTGCGATGATTAGGTATGAGCTCGCCCCTACGTGGATAATTTCATATCTGCAAGGATAATGGGGACACGATAGTGGTTGCATTTACGACATGTTGGTGTGCATGTGCGAGGATGCATCTGCGAGATCCTTGCTCACATTTTCAGTTAAGGAGTGCTCAACTGCTTGTCACATATGTGGTCAGTGTCACGCAAGTGCGGAGCCGAATATGCAATGCTGGTTCGCATATGCAAAGAGGCTCAAAACTGGAAAGGTTGCATTAGCACGACTTTTGCCACTAACGCAGGGTTCACACCTCTGAAGGGCATGTCGCATTTGTGACATCTACACCGATGCATGCTCACATTTACGAGCCATTAATTTCGTGCCTGCGATGTCGCTACTGCACGATCAGTCTCGTAACTGAGATATTAGAGGCTACAAAATGAGGTGTGGCTTTGAGCTTTAGCTCATTTTCTCCTATTTTTGAGATCTGGACTATATGTAGAGCTGACTTTTGAAGAGATTTTCATCCCAATTTCATATGTTAGTAATTTTAGCTTGTTTTTGATTTATTTTCATGATTGTTCCAAGATTTTTATCGCCAAATCTAGTACTTTTGGGAAAAAAATATGAGGACTATTTTTGGGGATTTGGCTTCAATTTGAGGTCCAATCTTGGTACAAATTACATATTTTGACTCGGAGAAGGATGGATAAATGCAAATTGGTTCTAATTTTTAATTTTAACCATGTGGACCCGACTGTCTTATTGTTGATATATGTCAAAGATCGAACCTTTTTTATACTTGGTCTAAGCTTATTTTGACTTATTTGAGTATTAGTTGGCTAGATTTGAGCTGTTTGGAGGCTTGTGCTAACAGAAAAATGTTATTGAAGGGTCAATTCCAGAAAGAGGTAACTACTTCATTTGAGGGAATCAAGATGTAATTGTGACTAATTTCCCATGTGTTATATATATTGGAAGCGGCATATATGCAAGGTGACAAGTGTATATGCATTTATTATGGGTTAAGCCTGCGGGTAGAACTAGTTTACTTACATCTTGTTGCTTCATGTATTATGTCTTTTATGCTTCATATAGATCGTGAGACTCTTTGACTATTCCTATGCATGTTAGTAGCCACGTTGAGCTTTTTGTGATATTGGGTACTAAAGCTATTGAAATATTGATTTGGCTATTGATGCAAAGTGATCATTATTTCCCGTATGGAAAATTATGATCAATCACTCTACCTGATATTGTTTGTGCTTCTTATCTTGCTTGGTACTGCTTTACATGTTTATGCTTGTTAAGGAAGAGTGGATTGTGTTCCATGCCTGTGAGGAAGAGTGATTGTGCACGAAGGGTATTTTTGTATTTTTTAACTTTGTTACTCTTAAATGAAGAGTGTCTCCATAATTGTAAGGAAGAGCGAATATGCACAAAGGGTGTTTCCATGCTTGTGAGGATGAAAGTAAAAGTACAAAGGATGATACCGTGCTATTTGATTGATATCTTGTTCCTTATTTTTACTATATATATTGAGAGCTTGGCTATGTTGTCTCATGGTTGCTTTGCCAGATTATTTGGACTTGAATTGCCGTGAAAGGTTTGTTTGGTATTATTTTGAAGTTATCATCATTATATTCCTTATTTACTTCTTTCATTTATTCCGCGTATTATCGCTTATTGATATTACATTTTGTATCTCATTTGTTACCTATTTTTTTTTCTTACTTGCTAACTTTTCTTGTTCTCTTATTTATCGTATCTCTCATTATTTTCTCGTTATTTAATTGTACATGTTTATTTTAGGTCTATTATCTTAGTCTCATCATTATCTCATTGGGGTTTGGCTTGACTGTTACAGAATACTTTGTGTCGGTTGTACTAATTCTACATTTTTATATTTATTGTGCAGATTTTAGCATAGTACATAATGGAACATAGAGGACGTGCTAGCTCGCTTAGTTGTGGAGATTCAAGGAAGTGATACACTCTCGTTCACGGGACTTTATGTAACACCTCTTTTTGACATTATTTTATGTAGTGTATTTGCTAGTTCAGACATTGTATTTAGTAACTTTATATAAGCTCATGCACTCCGTGACTCCGGTTCTGGGAGGTAATAGACGGCTGTTGGTTTAGAATATTATATTATCGAGCTTTGTCCTTTATTTATGATTTTACATTATTTTATGCCCAATATTGTTTCATTATTTCTATTATATGTTGGCTTTCATCGCAAGCGGTGTTAGGCGTCATCACGGCCCCTTGATTGAAATCTTGGGTGCGACATACATGATTTAAGGAAATACGATATATGCATTAATAATTAATATAAGGAAGAAATATTTATATAATTAACGATCAGACAGTAAAATAAAGTAATAATGTTAAATATATTTCAAAGTCTTCGTTTAGCATTAAGCTTTAACAAAATCAAGTGAGATTTTTCATTTACTGGAGCACTATACTATCATCTACGCGAAAGAAAGGTCAACTAGGTTAGGTTCACCTACTTGCCTATGCTTACAAAATAGCATAATAGTACCCTCTCACGGGGGCACTCTACCGTAGTTCACATAAAGCATGTTTTACGCCTACTGATGTATATGTAATTTCATGGCCTAATACAAAAATATATCAAAGGTCAATTTCGGTGAACTCAAGTAACTCCCAAAATATTACTCTTTTCGTTCCAATTTATGTGAATCTGTTTGACTGAGCACAGAGTTTAAGAAAAAAATAAGTTAAAATATCATGGTATAGCCAGTTTTCATACTGGTCAATGAAAAATAGCCAGCGTTTACCAAGTCAGTGAAAAATAGCCACTATTTTGCTGCAACATGGACCGGTCCAGTATAATATACGGGAGTTCTGGTGCATTTGTGTACGAACTCCAGCATATTATGCTGGACCGATATACTTTGCTAACTCTTATAAAATTTGCGGGAGACTGGAGCACCAGTGCTCCAAACTCCAGTATATTATACTGGACAATTATACTTGCTGGAACTCCCGTAAAATTTACGGGAGTTCAAGCATACTTATGCTAGAACTCCCGTAAACTTTGCGGGTGTATTTTTCCGAATTTTGAACAGTGTTTTCACTCAAATTTAAAGTGGCTAAATTTCAATGACTTTTGAAACTTGACTATTTTTCAACGACCAGCGGTAAATCTGGCTATTTTTTAATTTCTCCCAAAAAATAAACACTTTTGGAATTTGTGGTCATAAACAAGTCCAAATGGGGTCTAGAGTATTTGTGTGGTTATAAAAGCTTCTCATTAAGGGTAGAGTTGTAACTTTAAGCTAAATTGTTACCAAATTTAGAAAAAGTTCATTCTTTTTGGAACGAACTAAAAAGGAAATATGTTCACATAAACTGGAACAGGGGGAGTAATATTTACCAATTAGGATGTTCATATTCAAGGCAATCATTTGTGAATAGTTCCAGATAGAACGTTAACAAATCATGTATTTCCATTTCATCATGAAATGCTATAAGTAATATTGCTCCTTTATTTATTGTTAAAACTAATATTATATTACATTTTAAAAAATTAATAGCAAGAACACTTGAATATCTTACTATGCAAGGAATAGTGCAATTCCAACCCGCTCGTCCCAATAACCTAGGATCCATATTTTAAATTTATTTCTAAATCACTTTTCGATTTAAATGTGGAAAAAAAATCCGAGGATAATAAGCTTCAATGCACCACAAACTGCTTTTCAAATCTTACCCCAAATAATCCAATAACACCAATGATCACAATCTCTATGTACGAGCTTACGTTAATTAATAAAAATTTACCTCCTATAGCAAAAGTTAACACCTTATTAATTTTAAATAAATACTATTTAAAAAAATATATTCGATAGATACCTTTTAAGATTTATAGCAAAATATTTAACTTTGGTTACCTCCTAGCCCTAAGCCATTAAATAAGCTAATTAGTTATATTATTTTCTTTCTCTCTCTACTTTCATTTATTCCATTCTCTTCCCCCATCCCATTAAAATTTCCGATCTCCTCCTCCTCCTACCGGATTTGTGCAAAGCTCACTTCAGAAATTGCTTCGACTCCCGCTTCCGACGACTGCGGATACAGTGGATCAGTAAGTTTAGTGAAAAAGAGTAGCATTTGAAGAAGGAATGAGTACCACAGATTAAGCAACTGAATATACAACCAAAGAAGAATTTCTGAGAAAATCAATACATCAGAACTCTGCATGACAAAACTGATGAAAAGGTTTATTCAATTTAGAATACTCCCTAATCCCCAGGACGCTGTTATGATTCTCTATTGAGTACATAAAATTGCTTTGATTGCTCTAGGGGAAGGTCTCCCCAACAAGCTTTAAGCAGACGTTGCCCATGAAGTGAATATACATCTATATTCCCTTGGTGATGCATTGAAGAAATTAAGAACCTGAACAGAAATTGACTACTGATATCAGATGCGTTACGGATGCTAGCAATTTTTTCTTTAGCGATCTTTCTCGTTTTCTTCTTCTTTCTCTCATCGCTGCTTGTGGAATCATGGTTGGAATCCGATGGGTCGTCGGAAAATTGTCGACTAAAATAGGTCGTCTAAAGTTTGGGGTTGAGCAATTTGAAGACTCTGTTACCTTTTTTTTAAGTTCTTTTTAGTATATCTCGCCGTATTTCTATGTATTTCATTGTATTCGCTATCTTTTTTTTATTGTAATTCAATGTATCTCGTTGTATTACGATGTATTTCATTGTATTCACTGTCTTTTTTCTCATTATATTTCAATGTATCCCTCTATATTCTATCTATTTCATTGTATTCATTGAATGTTTTTATGGTATTTTGGAGATGAGAATCTTTTCTATAACTGAAAAATACAAAATTTGTGTGTTATAATTGAGTTTATTGAGTTATATTAGGAGTCTATTAAGTTAATTGATTCACCTTCTGTTTTAAAAACAGTATAATCCCCAATTTCATATTATGAATACAGTCGAATATAATAATCTGTCCAGCTGTAATCCCATGTTTTACTCCATGAATACAGTCGAATACACTCGAATATAACAACTGATTAGCTGGACTTCCTTGAATCATGCCTATTTTTGCTACTGATTCATGAATACAATAGCTTAAATACATTAAATACATTTTGTAACCACATAAAATGTATCTATATTCCGTAATATAGCAAATGGTATCTATAGATGACTAATTACTACTAAAAGATAGTGATTTATGAAAATTTCTCTTAGTGGAATTTTTACCTTCTATATTACGTTAATTGATTCACCTTCCGTTTTAAAAATAGTGTAATCCCCTATTTCACGCTGTGAATACAGCCGAATACAATAATTTGTCCAGCTATAATCCCATCTTTTACTCCATGAATAAACTCGAATAAACTCGAATATAACAACTGATTAGCTGGACTTCACTGAATCATGCCTATTTTTGCTACTGATTCATGAATACAATAACTTAAATACATCAAATACATCTTGTAACCACACAAAAGGTATCTATATTCCGTAATATAGCAAATGGTATCTATAGATGACTAATTACTATTAAAAGATAGTGGTTTATGAAAATTTCTCTTAATTAATAACGCGTCACAACAATACCAACTAAGTCAATTATGTGTCCAACACTTTGGTCCAACTTTACAAGTTCGGTAAAAATTCATATTTCTTCATTTGAAAGTAAATAATTGAAATTTAATTTTAAATCCTTCATTAATATGTTATAAATCTTGTCGCTCCATTATAAACTTAAAACGACATTATTTAAGCAAATATTTACGATTCATCTTCTATACCAACAAACTTTCAAGTTTCAAGAATAGCTTACTAGGATTTCATAAATCAATGCTTAAATATAAATCATCCTTCAATAATATACTGTACTAGGTCCATGGAATATAATATATAAGATTGAAGTGAAGGGATAACCTCTTTGTCAAGCGCTAAAGTTTTAAGACTTGTGTTCTCAGTGAGTTCTTGAGAAATTATATCTATAATTTTTATGTAGTTGAAGAGTTAGAAGATTGAATTTAGTGACCCAATCATCCAAGGTAGGTATTATGGTGTAGAGCACTTCCATCTCTCTAAAATTTCAAGGCTTGATCAAAATGATATTGAATTTCCCTCCCTAAAATGCCTTTAAAAGAGGCTCTAGTTAATCACACTGAATGAGACGCGTTACGTACTAATCGCGCGCATCCCTACTCCCCTCAGGAATCTGGACACCACAATTTGCACTATGGGCAAAGTTTACTGCCTCAAATTTTTGGCAGAGACACTAAAGCTTATTGATCGAAATAATAAGGCATCATGTAAAAGCTAACAAAGCAAATTGTGATGATAATAAATTAGAGAATAAAGAATAACTAAATATTATAATTTATTATAATTTGCTCAATTGACTAACATTAATCTACTAATATAAAGTACAGAAAACTGATCGAGAGAATAAATCTTTTCCTAAACAACACTCTCTTAAGGACTATATTATGAATGTTATATGGGTTTGTGTTAAGGAGAAATTCTCAATTTGTAGAGGTCCGCAATCTTTTCTCCAAGAAAGGAATTTGTTAAATATGGAATGGATCTATAGTTTTTTAGGTAAAGTAAAATCAATTATGATAAATATTTTATATTTCCTTCAAGTAACAAGTAAAATTCAAATATAAAAAAATAGCGCAAACTTGTCATGACCCAAATTATCATGTCGTGATGGCACCTATCGTGGTACAAGGCAAGCTGACTCTTTCCCAAAAACAACCCGATATTTAAATTTTAAAATAACTTCAAGCTAATTAATAATAAAACTTCATAAAGAAAATTTGAATAATGAAAGTGTGGAAAGAAAATCCTGACATTGGGGTGTCACTAGTCCCGAACATCTATTAATAATCGGTCCGAAGATACTGAGACTAACATAGTCTGAAAATGTAACTACAAAATAAACTATAGGAAGGTAGGATAGAGAAGAACAGGGCAGCGATTGCCAGCAGCTACCTTGCTAACTCCGAGAAGAATCTATAGCTGGACTAGTCAACAGCCGCTACCAAATCCTGATACGCCTGGATCTGCACATAAGTTGTAGGGAGTAACGTGAGTACACCAACTCAGTAAGTAACCAAAGTAAATAATGGTTGAGAAGTAGTGACGAGCAATATAGCACATGAGTTCATATCATGAAATCTCAGTAAAAATACAGCAGACTTTTAAAAGCAGAGTTTGAATCAAATCATTTCGTTTAAACTCAATTTTAGTAAAATCATATGAAAATATTTTTCAATAGTTCTCAATCGGAGGCTCAGTGCAGCAATG
Source organism: Nicotiana glauca (assembly GCA_026770625.1). Lineage (NCBI taxonomy): Eukaryota > Viridiplantae > Streptophyta > Magnoliopsida > Solanales > Solanaceae > Nicotiana > Nicotiana glauca. The sequence goes on along the minus strand of MU785126.1, from coordinate 95,135 downwards.
AGCAAAAATTATGAAAACATAAATAGCCCCTTGGGCAAAATATCACTCATAAGCAGTCCCTCGTATAAAACATCACTCATACACATCCCCTCGGGCAACCTCATAGTCACTCGTGTACAGCCCCTTCGGCATAACATCACTCACACTCAGGGTATCCACGCTCACTTGGGGTGTGCAGACTCTGGTGGGGCTCCTTCAGCCCAAGTGCTATAACAAGCTACCTCGTGGCATAAATCAATCAGGCCCTCGGCCTTACTTAATCATGAATCAGTAACAGTGTAACAAGATTAAGTATAGATTTTCAACCAAAAATAATAAGAGGATAGTAAGAAAAAGACCGCTAAGGGTCCAAACAGCTCTGGCACAAGGCCCAAATATGGCATTCAGCTAGATTTACAGAAACTCTTCCTAAAACACATAAGTATCATATAGTTTCAACCAAATACGCAAATTTATAGTTGCTAGGGGACGGACCAAGTCATAATTCCCAACGGTGCACGCCACCACTCTCGTTACCTAGCATGCGAGTCACCACAAAATAGTAAAACGATACAAAATCTAGGATTTCATGCCCTCAGGACTAGATTTACAATCGTTACTTGCCTCAAACCAGTCAAATCTATACTCTGCGATGCTCTTGCCCTTCGACTCGGCCTCCATTCGCTCCGAATCTAATCACAACCAGAACAATACCATGAAAATGCGCTAATAGAATGAATTCCACAAGAAAAACTAATAAATTAGGCACAAATTCCGAAACCCTCTCAAACCCGTCCCCCGAGCCCACGTCTCGGAATATGACAAAATTTACAAAACTAGATACCCCTTTCACTCACGAGTCTATACATAGAAGAGTTATCAAAATCTGACTCCATTTGACCCCTCAAATCCTCAATCAAACTCTCCAAAATCCCAAGCCCACATTTTCAACCATAATCACCACTAATTCTATGATTAAAGAATGAGAAATTACATAAACACGAGTATTAGGGCTCAAATTACTTACATCAATAAAAACCCCCTTGAATCCCTCTTCAAATTGCTCCCAAAAGCTCCAAAACCGAATAAAAATGGTGAAAAATGACCGAAAATTCGCGAAGTCCACAATTTATACTTTCAGCCCAGAACTTCTGCATCTGCAGTCCAATAGTCGCATCTGCGCTGCCGCACCTGCGAAAAATCCATCGCAGGTGCTGTTCCCACTTAAATTCTCAGAATCCGCTTTTGCGGTTAAAATGTTGCACCTGCGGTCTCGCAGGTGCATCCTAAAGCTTGCACCTGCGGTTCCAGCCAACCTCAACCTTGGCCACATCTGTGGCCCCTTCTCCGCTTCTGCGTGCTCGCACCTGTGGTCCCTTCACCGCATGTAGGGTTATGACAGCTGAATTCAAACTTTAGCATTCCTCAAATTCCAACCTTATTCCGTCAACCACCCGAAATCAACCCAAGGCCCTCGGGACCTCTACCAAAGATGCCAACAAGCCATATATCAATATTCTAACTTTGTCAAACCTTCGGAACAATCAAAACAACATCAAAACACCAAAATTACCCTCAAAGTCAAGCCTAAGAACTTTTAAACTTTCAATTTCCACAAACGACGCCGAAACCTATAAAATCACCTACGAATGACCTGAAATTATCCACACACATCATAAATGACACTAAGAACCTACTCCAACTTTCAGAATCACATTCCGACCCTAATATCAAATTTTCCACTACCGACCAAAATCGCCCAAATTTCTAATTTCGCTAATTCAAGCCAAATTCTACTACGGACCTCCAATTTACATTCTGAATGCGCTCGCATGTCCAAAATCACCTAACGGAGCTAATCGAACCATAAAAATCCAAATCTGAGGTTGTTTACTCATAATTCAACATCTAGGTTACTTTTCCAACTTAAGCTTCTAAATAGGATATTAAGTGTCTCATTCCACACCGAAACCAATCTAGACCCAAACCAACCAACACGATACAATAAAATATAGCTGAGGAACACATAAGGAAGTAGAAATAAAACGGGGCTATATCTCACGACACGACCGGTCGGGTCGTTACATCCTTCCCCTCTTAAACAAATGTTCATCCTCGAACGAGTCTAGAAACATACCTAAAGCCTCGAGTAGGTGCGGATATCTGCTCTGCATCTCTCGCTCGGTCTCCCAATTAGCCTCCTCCATGGGCCGACCTCTCCACTGCACTTTCACTGAAGCTATATCTTTTAATCTCAACTATCGGACCTGCCGCTCCAAAATAGCCTATGACTCCACGTTGTATGTCAAATCACTATCTAACTGAACTGTGGCAAAATCAAAAACATGATATGGATCGCTGATATACTTCTAGAGTATAGAAATATGAAATACCGGATGCACACCCGACAAGCTAAATAGCAAAGCAAGCTCATAAGCCACCTCCCCAATCCTCCGAAGCACCTCAAAAGGCCCAATAGACCGAGAGCTCAACTTTCCCTTCTTCCCAAATCTCATAACACCCTTCATGGGTGACTTCTTCAGTAGAACCTTCTCCCCAACCATGTAAGACACATCATGATCCTTTTTGTCAGCATAACTCTTTTTGTCTTAACTGTGTTATACGAAGCCGTTCCTGAATCACTTTCACCTTTTCCAAAGCATCTTGTACCAAGTCTATACCCAAAAGCCTAGCCTCGCCCGACTCAAACTAACCTACCGGAGATCTACACCATCTCCTATATGAAGCCTCATATGGAGACATTTGAATACTCGACTAATAATTGTTGTTATATGCAAACTCTGCGAGTGGTAGAAACTGGTCCCATGAACCCACAAAATAAATGACACAAACGCGTAACATGTCCTCCAATATCTGAATAGTGAGCTTGGACTGTCCGTCCGTCTGAGAGTGAAAAGCTGTACTCAGCTCAACCTGAGTACCTAAGTCTTGCTGCACGACCCTCCAAACTGCGATATAAACTAAGTACCACTATCTAAAATGATAGAAACTGGGATACCATGCAGGCAAAAAATCTCTCGCGTATAAATCTTAGCCAATGATCTAAAGAATAGATGGTACACACAAGAATAAAGTGGGCGGACTTGGTCAGCCGACCCACAATCACCCAAATAGCATCGAACTCTCTCAAAATCCGTGGGAGTCCAACTACAAATTCCATGGTGATCATATCCCACTCCTACTATGTAATCTCTATCTGCTTAGGCAAGTCACTCGGTTTCTAATGCTCATATTTCACTTGCTGAAAATTGAGACACCGAGCTACAAACCTTACTATATCCTTCTTCATTCTCCTCCACCAATAGTGTTGTCTCAAATCTCGATACACCTTTGTGGAACCCGAATGAATGGAATACCGCAAACTATAGGCCTCCTCTAGAATCAACTACCGAAGCCCATCTACATTAGGCGCACATATCCGGCCCTCTATCCTCAATACCCCGTCATCACCAATAGTCACATCTCTAGCATCGTCGTGCTGAACTCCGTCCTTAAGGATAAATAAATGAGGATCATCATACTGGCACTCTCTGATACGATCATACAAGGAAGACCGAGAAACTAGACAAGCTAGGATCTGACTAAGCTCAAAAATATCCAACCTCACAAAATGATTGGCCAAAGCCCTAACATCAACTACAGGAGGTCTCTCCCCAACAAGAATAGATGCAAGACTGCCCATACTCACTGCTTTCTTACTCAAGACATCAGCCACTACATTAGCCTTTCCTGAATTGTATAAAAGAGTAATACTATAGTCCTTTAGTAGCTCCAGCCATCTTCGCTGCCTCAAATTGAGATCCTTTTGTTTGAACAAGTGCTGTAGTCTACGACGATCAATAAACACCTCACAAGACACACCACAGAGATAATGCCTCATAATCTTCAACGCGTGAACAATGGTAGCCAATCCAAATCATGAACAGGTTAGTTCTTCTTATGGGGCTTCAACTGACGAGAAGAATAAGCAATCATTCTACCCTCTTGCATCAATACACACCTATTGTCAACTTGAGAAGCATCACAATATACCATATAAGAACCTAAAGCTGATGGCAAAACTAACATTGGAGCTGTCGTCAAGGTAGTCTTGAGCTTTTGAAAGCTCGCTTCAAACTAATTCGACCACCTGAAAGGAGCACCCTTTTGGGTCAATTTTTTCAAGGGTGATGCAATAGATGTAAATCCCTAAATGAACCGACAGTAATAACCCGTCAAACCAAGAAAGATACGAATCTCTGTAGCTGAGGACGGTCTGGGCCAACTCTGGACTGCCTCTATCTTCTTCGAATCAACTGAATACCCTCACTAGACACCACGTGCCCCAAGAACGCCACTGAACTGAGCCAAAACTCACATTTGGAGAACTTTACATAATGTTTCTCCCCCCCTCAACCGTTGCAATTCAACTTTTAAATATTTAGCGCGCTCATTCTGGATACGCGAGTACACCAGGATATCATGAATGAATGCAATAACAAACGAGTAGAGATAAGGCTGAAACACGCTGTTCAGCAAATACATAAATGCTACTGGGGCATTGGCCCACCCAAAAGACATCACAAGGAACTCATAAGGACCATATCGGGTCCTAAAAGTTGTCTTAATAATGTCCTAGTCCCTAATCTTCAACAAGTGATACCCCGACCTGAGATCAATCTTAGAGAACACTCTCGCTCCCAGAAGCTAGTCAAATAAATCATCAATACGAGGCAAAGGATACTTGTTCTTGATTGTGACTTTGTTCAACTGCCTGTAATCAATGCACATTCTCATAGTGCCATCCTTCTTCTTGACAAATAGAATAGGCGCACCACAAGGTGACACACTATGCCAAATAAACCCCTTATCAAGGAGTTCCTGAAGCTGCTCCTTTAACTACTTTAACTCCACCGGTTCCATAAGATATGGTAGAATAAAAATGGACTGAGTGCCCAGCACTGAATTAATACGGAAGTCAATATCCCTGTCTAGTGGCATGCCCCACGGGTTTCCTGGGAATACATCCAAAAAATCTCTCACCACTAGAACTGAATCAATAAAAGGAGTCTCTGCACTAACACCCCTAACAAAGGAGAAATAAGAAAGAAAACCCTTCCCAACCATCTGTTGGGCCTTCAAAAATGAAATCACTCTACTGGGAACATAATCCAAGGAACCTCGCCACTCAATCTGTGGCACCCCGGCATAGCCAAAGTCATTGTCTTAGCGTGATAATCAAGCATAGCATGACATGAAGACAACCAATCCATGCCTAACACCAAATAAAAGTCAACCATACAAAGTAGAAAAAGGTCCACTTGGGTCTCCAGACCCCCAATAATCACCACATAAGACCGATATACGCGGTCTACAATAATTGTATCGCCCGCCAGAGTCGATACACGAACAGGTGAAACAAGAGACTTGCGGGTGTATCCAAATAATGAGCAAAATATGATGACACATATGAAAAAATGGAACCAGGATCAAATAATACAGAGGCATCCCTGTGGCAAACTAAGACAATACTTGTGATCACAACATCTGAAGCAATAGCATCTGGTTTGGCTGGGAGTGCATAGAAACAGTCCTGACAACCACCTGATCGACCTCCACCTCTAGGGCGACCCCTAGCTAATTGTCATCCACCCTTAGCTGACTAGGTGGGTGGTAAAGTAAATGGTGCGAAAGTTGATGGCTCACTCCTCTGCTGAGGAAGATTGCTAAATCGACGAGGAAACTGCCTCAACATATGCCCCAAATCCCCACACTCATAACAATACCCTGGTGTTGGTGAAGGGTGCTGAAGGGAAACCCTAGCACTGGGATGACTTTTAGAAGAACCTGGCACAGAGGAGCTCTGAACTAATGGAGCACGGGACGAACTCTGGGCTGAGAGGGCACTAAGTGATGAATGGATCTAATGAGAATTGCGACAACCATGGCCTAATGATGCCCCATGGTGAACTGGGCGAGTTGACCGAGCATGTCTGAATAGACAGCCTCTGCCGTGCTAAAACTGACCCCTTTAAGGAGCACCACCAAAACTATCGGATCTATGAAGCCTCTTGGCCTACCTCTTCACTCACTCCTGACGGCGAATCGACTATATGTACCAAGAAATGTCAACAACCTCCACAAGACACCCTCTCTCTGGTCATAAAAATCCATAGCCGATAAGTTAGGCCATCAACGAACCTTCTAATCCTCTCCCTGTCTGTGGGAACCATATAAATAGCATGACGGGCTAATTGAGAGAACCTCATGTAATACTGTGTCACAGTCATATCATCCTAATACAACTACTCGAACTGCCTACGCAGCTCTTTTCTGTGGGGTTACGGCACATACTTCCCCAGAAAGAGAAAATATAACTGTTATCAATTAAGGGGCACTGTACAAACAGGCCTACGCCTCTCATAAGCCTCCCACCAAGTAAAAGTAGCTCCAAAGAATTGAAAGGTAGTAAACGATATCCCACTTGTCTCCAGAATACCAGCTGTACAAAAAATCCTCTAACACTAGTCCATGAAACCCCGAGCATCCTCGTCCTCTGTACCATAAAAAGTCGGAGGCTGGAGTCTGCCAAACCTCTCCAATCTACGCTACTCGTTATTAGGCATGAGTGGTACCACATAATCCTGAGGAGGTGCAATCAGCTGAGTTGGTGGGGCCCCCGGTATTTATAGCTCCTGAACAACCTGCTCGAGTGTATAGGCGATGAGAGTCTGAGTGCATCCCTCGGACTAGGAAGTGGCTGTTGTAGCAGAAATGGCGACCGCATGAGTAAGGCTGGTGCACACGGTCAAAATTTGAGCTAAGGTCTCCCGAAGACCTAGGATAACAATAGGCACAACCGGTGCCTGAGCTGGTCCTGTTGGAGCATCCATAACTAGCACCTAATCATGAACTGGGACGGCTGGTGGATATGTAGGTGCTTCCCTAGGTGCTGTACAGGCTACTCAACTGCAACCTCTGCCTCTCGCGTCCCCAACTAGTGGTACTGGTGGCCGTTTGTCCTGACCGGTAGCACGTGTCCTCACCATCTGTGAGAGAGTATAATAATAGACGTTTAGTTACAAGAATCAACAGATTTGAACGACAAAAAATTCAAGAATGTGAAGTTTTCCTAAAGGTTCTGCAGGCTCTCAAAGATAAGTACAGACGTCTCCGTATTGATCCGTAAAACTCGTTAAACCCGCTCATGACCCGTGAGACCTATGTAACCTAGGCTTTGATACCAACTTGTCTTGACCAAACTGTCATGTTATGATGGCGCCTATCGTGGTACTAGGCAAGCCGACTCCGTGCCAAAAACAATCCGGTATTTTAATTTTAAGATAACTTCAAGCTATTTGATTATAAAACTTCATAAAGAAAATCTGCATAATGAAAGTGTGAAAAGAAAATCCCAACTTCGGGGTGTCACTAACCACAAGCATCTACTAAAAATTTGTTCGAAGATACTGAGACTAACATAGTCTGAAAATGTAACTACAAAATAAATTATAGGAAGATAGGAGGGAGACGAACATGGCTACAATGGCCAGCAACTACCTTGCCAACTCAGAGAAGAATCCACAACTGGACAAGTCAACAGTCGCTATCGGGTCGTGATAATCCTGGATATGCACACAAGGTGTAGGGAGTCACGTGAGTACGACAAATTAGTAAATAACCAAATTAAATAAAAGCTGAGAATAGTGACGAGAAGTAAAGCATATAAGTTCATATCTTGAAATCTCAGTAAAAATACAGGAGGCTTTTTAAACAATAGTTTGAATAGAATCATTTTGTTTAAACTTGATCTCAGTAAATTCATTTGAAGATATTTTTCATCAGTTCTCAATCAGAGGCTCAGTGAATAGTGAGCAAAAATGTGGAAAACATAAATAGCCCCTCGGGCAAAACATCACTTATAAGCAGCCATTTGGGCAAAATATCACTCATACACAGCCCCTCAGGCAACCTCACAGTAGCTCATATACTGCCCCTCGTGCATAGCATCACTCATACTTAGGGTACCCATGCTCACTAGGGATATGCAGATTCCAGATGGGCTCCTTCAGCCCAAGCGCTATAACAAGCCACCTCGTAGCATAAGTCAATCAGACCCTCGACCTCACTTAATCATGAATAAGTAACAACGTGTTGTAGCATGCAAACCGATTCATAAATATCCTCACAAATCAGGCCCTCAACCTTACTCAGTCATAAACCTCTCAAGCCACTCAGCCTCTTAGTAAAAACAGGGTATTCAGCCCAAAAAAACATTTTATATGCATCAAAATAGAGTAATAAAGACTGAGCTATGAAATCAATAAGTGTAACAGGAATGAGTATAGATTTTCAACCAAAAATAGTGAGAGGATAGTAAGAAAAAGACCACTAAGGGTCCAAACAGCTCTGGCACAAGGCCCAACTATGGCATTCAGCCCGATCTACAAAAACTCTTTCTAAAACACATAAGTATCATATAGTTTCAACAAAATTTGCAACTTTAAAGTTGCTATGGGATAGACCAAATCACAATTCCCAATAGTGCACGCCCACACACCCTTCACCTAGCATGCGCGTCACCTCAAAATAGTAGAACGATACGAAATTTGGGGTTTCATACCATCAGGACTAGATTTACAATCGTTACTTACCTCAAACTGGTCAAATCTCTACTCTGTGTTGATCTTGCCCCTCGACTCAGGCTCCAATCACTCCGAATCTATTTATAACCAGAATAATACCATCAAAATAAGCTAATGGAATGAATTCCACAAGAAAAACTAGCAAATTAGGCACAATAAATCCTGAAATCCTCTCAAACCCGGTCCCCGGGCTTATATCTCAAAATCTGACAAAAGTTACAAAACTAGAAACCCCTTTCACTCACTAGTCCATACATATAAGATTTATCAGAATCCGACTCCATTTGACCCCTCAAATCCTCAATCAAACTCTCATAAATCCCAAGCTCTAACCCTAATTTTCAACCTTAATCACCACTTTTTACATGATTAAACAACAGAAGATTACCATAACCACGAGTATTAGGGCTCAAATTACTTACCTCAATAAAAACCCCTTGAATCCCTCTTCAAATTGCTCCCAAAAGCTCCAAAATCGGTTAAATTTTTGAAGAATGACCCAAAATTTATGAAATCTACAATTTATACTTTCTGCACCGAAATTCCATATTTGTAGTCCAATAGTCGCTTCTGCGATGCTGTACCTGCGGAAAATCATTCGCAGGTGCGGTTCCCACTTAAATCCTTAGAATCCGTTTCTACGGTTGAAATGTCGCGCCTGCGGTCTCGCAGGTGTTTCCCAAAGCTCGCACATGTGCGTCCAGCCAACCTCAACCTTGGACGCATTTATGGCCCCTTCTCTGCTTTTGTGGGCTTGTACCTGTGGTCCCTTCACAGCAGGTGGGGTTATGACAACCTAATTCAAACTTCAGCATTCCTCAAATTCCCACCTTGTTCTGTCAACCACCCAAAATCAACCCGAGGCCCTTGGGACCTCTACCAAACATGCCAACAAGTCATATATCAACAGAAAAACTTAGTCGAACCTTCAGAAAACTCAAAACAGCATCAAAACACCAAATTACCCTCGGATTCAAGTCTAATAACTTTCAAACTTCCAATTGCTACAAACGACACTGAAACCTATCAAATCACCTACGAATGACCTGAAATTTTGCACACACGTAAAAAATGACACTACGAACCTACTCCAACTTCTGGAATCCTATTCCGACCCCAATACCAAATTTTTCACTACTGACCAAAATTGCCCAAATTTCTAATTTCTCTAATTCAAACCAAATTCTTCCACAGAACTTCAAATTACATTTCGAACAAAATCCCAAGTCCAAAATCACATAACAGAGTAAAAAATCAAAATTTAAGGTCATTTACTCATAAGTCAACATCCAGTTGACATTTCCAACTTAAGCTTCTAATAGGAGACTAAGTGAGTCATTCCATACCGAAACCACTCCGTACCCGAATCAGCCAACATGATAAGATAAAATACAGTTGAGGAACATATACAAAAGTAGGAATGAGGAAATGGGGATGTAACTCATGAAACGTCCAGCCGGGTCGTTACAAAACCCTAATAATTCTCCCTTTTGGCCTATGTCTCTTGACAGAAAATGATCCACCTTTTTTACATAAACATAATAAGTACTGCTTTCCATGATTAATAGTATCTATTTTCTGGTTAGCAATTAGAGCCTCGTACATGAAAAGTGAGAAAGAGTTAAAAGTATTAGACCCCTTCATTAAAAGCGAGCAGGATTAATGTAACGATCCAGCCAGTAATTTCGAGAATTAGCATTCTACTTGATGGTTTTAGGGCATGGGTAGCTCCGTATGGTGTAATATGACTTGTGTGTATTATCAATTTTTGTTTTCAGGTGATTCAGGATTGATTTGGATGAAAGATTCTCAACTAGGAAGCTTTAAACTTGGAAGAGTTGACCAAGTTTAAGTTTTATGTATTTGAACTCTGATCAGAATTTTGATGGTTGCATTAGGTACGGATAGTGATTTTGGACTTGGACATATATCCGTATTTTCATTTTGATGTTTTTTGAAGGATTCCCTGCAATTTTTACGAAAATTAGAAATTTGAAGGTTCACAATGTTCATAAGTTTGATCGGGAGTTGACTTTGACAATATCAGATTCGGATTGTGGTTTCATGATTTGGAATAACTTCATCATGGTATTTGGAATTGGTGCACAAAATTTGAGGTAATTCTGAATTGATTCGACATGGTTTAACGTGTGCTTTTGAAGTTGAAGGTTCATTAAGCTTGATTTGACGTGCGATTCATGGTTCTGATTTGTTATGTGTGATTTGAGGTCTCGAGTAGGTCTGTGCTCTATTTTGGAACTTACTGGTATGTTCGAATAGGTTCGCGAGGGGCTCAAGTAAGTTTTAGATGCATTTCAAACGTGCTGAACTCTGAAACGTTAAAGTACGTAAAAGTTTCGTCCTCAGTTAATTGACATAAACTCGGGGATGAGATTATTTTGAGGTTAGCATATTTATGCTATTTATAACAAGCAATAAGTAAGTGTCATGAAGGAAAGGGTACATGAACTAAAGAAAATAAGTTTCGTTAAAGGTTGTCAAATTTGGATAAAATACAGTCCAAGCTATAATACCTGATAGTTATGGACTAGTATCATACAAGGTACCATATGAACATGATAGTATTATGTATAAGGTGTATTAAAATAAGTAGTATTTTAAGTAAGTTGAGATAATTATTAATTATATGGGTAATTGGTTAATTATTGGGTAATGGGATATTACCTAATTAATTAGGGATATTTGTGATAATGACTAAATGTGGCTGCCCCTCCATTTAAAATGAGTGACTAATGACCTTAATTGAAAGGTTGCATCATAATGTGCAAGTCATTTAGCATTTTGGCTTCAATTTGACATATGGAAACAAAGTAAAGGATCTAAGAACTTTTTTCCTAAATAAACCATTTCAAACAAACTCCCCTCTAATCTAACAAGTTTATGAAAGAGATCTTATAACATCTTCCTAAAATCAAACATTCAAACAAACGCTATAATCTAGCAAGTTTCAAAAAAGTTTCTTGCGACAAAATAATTCCAACAAGGATTATTGAAATCATAGCAACGCAAAATTTTGCGGTTCTAAAGGAGTACGGTGCAACCTTTTTTTCAAGAGTAGCATATGAATTTTTTCCTACACTAGGTATGTTAAGACTAAGCTCTTCCTTCATTTTGTATGATCTCGTAATTACACAAGTTTGATAATAAGACATAATGAAAAATTCATATCCTGGAACTTATGTATAATTTTTTAGTCTTGTATTCATATTCAATTGAGTATTTCCTTTTTCCATTCAAGAGAGAAAAACGTCTACATATATAGTAGTACAATATTTTCATTACCATCTAGCTATAATCAATAGGCAGGCCCCCTATTAGGCAACCTCTGATCAGATGGTAAGTTATATACCAAGCCTATTGCGACCGATCGCCTATGAACGAGCCCAGTTGGTCGAGAAACAAAGCCTTGTATGGTCGAGTACCTATGAGCGAGCCTACTATGGCAGAACTGTAACTAAGAAGACTATGGCTAGCCAGAAGAGGGAGACAACAGTAGGTGAGGGGACTAGCAGGGTACCCCCAGTAGATGGGGCCCGATCGGAGGCCCAGGGAGAGACCCCTGCTTAGCTATTACCTTCTCCTCCGCCACCTGAGGAGATTCGTAGGGAGACCGAACATCCAGTCCCCCCTTCGCTTCCATCAAATTATGACTTAAGGATTGCGGTGCATTTGTTGGCACAATTGATAGCTACCCTACAACAAACTAGAGCATCCGCTAGTACAGGACCTTCTGAGGGATATGGGAGTTCAAGGGTACGAGAGTTTATAGCTTTGAATCCCCCAGAGTTCACGGGGACAGATCAGAGGGAGGACCCATAAAATTTCATAGATCAGCTTCAAATGATCTTTTGGGTTATGCATGCTACGGAGAAAGAGGTAGTTGAGCTAGTAGCTTTTCGACTTTGAGACATAGCTATCCTTTGGTACGAGGGATGGGAAAGGTCCAGGGGACATGATGCACCTCCTTCTATTTGGGAAAATTTTGCAGATATTTTCCTTGACCAGTACTTACCGTGAGAGATCTGACAAGCCCGAATGGGTTAGTTTCTAGCCCTCAAGTAGGGCAATATGAGTGTTCGAGAGTATAGTCTATGTTTTGACTCATTGGCCAAATATGCACCATCCATAGTTGCTACTATGTGGCATAGAATCCATAAATTTTTAGCAGGGTTGGCCCAGAGTTAACTGAGGCATGTGCCATTGCTACATTACAGGATAGTATGGATATCTCTCGGATTCAGGAATTTGCCCAGAATATAGAAAGGGGTAGGCATCGATATCAGGGTATAGAGAGGACATACTTAGCGCTGCACATAGGATAAGGTTTTCAGGTCTAAAAAACAGTCTCAGGGTAGTTACAGGCCCCAATACTTCGAACGGCCACCTAGATCTGCCACCTCCACTACAAGGTTATAGGTATGACCACTATACTCAGTCTGGACTAGCTGAAAGATCCCAAGCATCAAGTTTGCATCGACAACATGGTTCGGGGCAGAGATGGCCATTTTAGCTGTGGTGTGCCATCTGTGGTAGAGGAAACTTGGGCCAATGCAGAGCCGGTTTGCTTGCTATAGATGTGGACCTCCGGGGCGTATGATGTGAGATTGCCCAAATAGAGATTCTGGGGGTATGGCGCAACTAGCAAATTCAACAACAGGATCATCTATGTCTGTACATCCTTCTGGGCGCGAGTCTCAGTCTTCGGCTGGTTGAGGTTGAGCAGAGGTAGAGGTTTCTGTTCAGGTGGTAACCAGTATCATAGCTATTCGTTAGCGGGTCGGTAGGACCAGAAATCCTTACCAGACGTGACAGGCATGTTGACCATTTGCTCTCACAATGCTTATACCTTGATAGACCCAGGATCCACTTTATCGTGTATTACCCCATTTTTTGCGAGGAAGTTTGGTATATTGCTTGAAATACTAAGTGATCCTTTTTCCGTATCTACACTAGTTGGAGAATCGATTATTGCTAGACGGGTTTACTGAGGTTGTACGGTATCAGTTTGTGGTCGTCAGACCTCGGCCAACCGAGTTGAGCCAGAGATGTTGGATTTTGATTCTACCATGGGAATGGACTGGTTGGCAACATGCTATACCACGGTTTATTGTCGAGTAAAGATAGCTAGATTTGATTTTCTAGGTGAGCCAGTCCTTGAGTGGGTAGGTAATACAGCAACACCTAGAGGCAGGTTTATTTCATGTCTGAAGGCAAGGAAAATGATCGCGAAAGGGTGCATTTACCATATTGTGTGAGTTAGAGATATAGATACTGATATTCCTACACTTTAGTCTATTCCAGTAGTAAAAGAGTACGCGGATGTATTTCCAGATGAACTTCCAGGTATTCCCCCTAGAGAGAGAGATTGATTTTGGCATGGATTTTCTTCCGGGAACTCAACTAATATCCATCCCTTTGTATAGAATGGCACCTTACGAATTGAAGGAGTTGAAGGAGCAGTTAAAAGATTTGCTGGAGAAAGGTTTTATCAGCCCCAGTACTTCACCTTGGGGTGCACGGGTACTGTTTGTGTGAAGGAATGATGGCTCGCTGAGCATATGTATCAATTATAGGTAATGGAACAAGGTAACTATAAGAATATGTATCCACTTCAAAGGATAGATGACCTGTTTGATTGGTTGCAAGGGGCTATAGGCTTTTCAAAAATAGATTTGAGGTTAGAGTACCACCAGGTCAGAGTTCGGGAGGAAAATATTCCCAAGATAGCTTTCAGGACCCAATATGGCCACTTCGAGTTCCTTATCATGTCATTCGGGTTAACGAATGTACCTGCCATGTTCATGGACTTGATGAATAGCCTATTCCGGCCATTTTTAGATCTCTCCATGATAGTATTTATTGATGATATTTTTAAGTTATTAACATTCAGAGGATGAGCATGCGGACAACCTATGAGCAGTGCTCCAAACCCTCCGTGATAAAAAATTATATGCTAAGCTTTCTAAGTGTGAGCTCTGGTTGAGGTTTGTAGCATTCTTTAGGCATATTGTATCCGATGGAGGTATAAAGGTAGACAGTTAGAAGATTGAGTCTGTGAAATCCTGGCCTAGACCTACCACTCCGACAGAGATTCATAGCTTTCCAGGCTTAGCAGGATACACTGGAGGTTCGTAGAGGGTTTTTCTTCTCTTTCAGTACCATTAATGAAGTTGATGCAGAAAGCAACTAAGTTTCAGTGGACGGAGGCTTGCGAGTGGAGTTTCCAGGAGCTTAGGAATAGGTTGACTTCAGCGCTAGTTCTAGCACTTCCAGAGGGTCCAGATGGTTATGCCATGTATTGTGATACCTCAGGTGTCGGGTTAGGATGTGTCCTGATTCAACATGGGAAATTAATTGCATATGCTTCAAGGCAGTTAAGGAAGCATGAGCAAAATTATCCAACCCACGACCTCGAATTAGGTATGGTCGTTTATGCACTTAAGGTATAAGGGCATTATTTATATGTTGTTCACGTTGATGTATTCATGGATCATAAAAGCCTGCAATACATCTTCAAGCAAAAGAGTTGAATTTGCGATAGAGTTGATGGATTGAGTTATTGAAAGATTATGATGTTAACATTCTCTACCATCCATGGATAGCTAATGTTGTAGCAGATTTAAGTCGCCGATCAATGGGTAGCTTAGCAGATGTAGAGACAGAAAAAAGACAATTAACTAGAGAGATTCATCAATTGGCTTGTTTGGGGGTTCGGTTAGTAGACTCCAGAAATGGAGGAGTTATACTCAAAATAATGCAAAATTATCTCTCACAGCTGAAGTAAAGGAGAGGTAGTACGAGGACCCAGAGTTGGTCGCGTTGAGAGAGAGTGTTCCGCAGTAGAAGAAGCCATTGTTAGAACTCAAGGGGGACAGGGTTCTAAGATATAGGGGTCATTTGTGTGTTCTCGATATAGCAGGGCTATGAGACAAGATTATGTCAGAGGCACATTATTTGTGGTACTCCATTCACCCTGGGTCGACGAAGATGTATCATAACATTAAGGATGTGTACTGGTGGAACAATATGAAGAGGAACATTGCTAATTTTGTCGCTCAGTGCCCTAGTTATGTGTACATTGCTGAGGGTCGACATGCGCGAACAATAGATGCATTTATATACTACCGAGGCATTCGTAGCAATCACAACTAGTTGCACATAAAATGAAAATATCACCTAGGGGTTAGATAGGAGACTTACCTCACTCTGATGTTCCATAACCGACTCGAACACCTCTTTAACTCTTCCATTCAAAGCCCAACAATCTGAAACTAGTGAAACAAATGTGCGATTAGATGAGAAATATACTCCAATGCTTATAATTAATCAATTTATAACAAATTCCAACTCCACTTGAAAAGTCAATAAAGTCAACCCTGGGGCCTATGCACTCGGATTTTGAAAAATTTCGAAGATAAACACTACCCATAACATTGCTAATTCAAATATATAATTTATTCACAATCCCGTGTTCAATTTCGTGGTCAAATTCCAAATATATCAATTTCTAGGTTTTCTCTTAAAATCCCATAATCTCTATAATTTTCCATGAATTAACAAGCTGAAATTCGTATACTTAACTCACAACCCGTAGAAATCACCTACCACATGATTGCTGGTGAGAATTGTGTTCCAAAATCGCTTGAAAGTCAGCTCCCATGGAGAAAATTAAAAAAATGGCCAAATCCCAATCTTCAAAATGACACTGCATAGTCCGACATTCTTCGACGAACATAGCTAGTCCCTCACATTCACGATGCAATACCAAATCTAGCTCCAAAATATTCCTTCACGAATGCGAGTCTCAGCTCGTGAATACGATGTTTTACCAGGCGAAGCTTCGTGAACGCGGTTCACCCTTCTCGAACGCGAAGGCTAAAAATATCCCAAGCCTAGTTTTCCCTTCGTGAATGCGATGCCCCAATCGCGAACATGTAGCCTTACCTTCTTACCTTATGCGAACGTGAGGCCCCCAGTCGTGATAGCAAAGCACAAAAGTATGCACCCAACAGATCCTTTTTCGCGAACGCGTAAATCCCTTCGCGTTCTCGAAGAACAAAACCAAAACCAAACATCAGTAGTAGCAACTCAGCTAAACTTTGTCCAAAACCAACCCAAAACACACTCGAAGCCCCCCAGACCCTGTCCATTCACATCAACAATTCCCAATACCTATTACAGACTTATTCAAAGCCTCAAAACGCCACAAATAACATCAAAATCATGAATCAACGATCAAAATCTTTCTTTCAGCTTTCAAACTTCAAATGTCGATGAACGTGTCCGAATCATATTAAAATATTCTGGAATGATGCCAAACTTTGTGTACAAGTCAAAAATCATGCTACGAACCCATTCCAACACCCGAAACCCCAAACGGATATCGATAACATTAAAATCCACTTCAAATCAAACTTATGAAATTCTTAAACATTCAAAATGCCAACCATCCATAATAAGCACTGAAATGCTTCCGGACCACCCGATACCCAACCCGAGCATACGGCCAAGTTCAATATCACCATACGAATCTATTGAAACCTTCAACGCTCAATTTTGAGGTCATTTACTCAAAAGTCACACCTTAGTCAATTTTTTCGACTTAAAGCATCCAATATTAGAATTTTCTTTCCAAGTCAATTTCGAACTTCCCGAAATTCAGTTTTGGCCACACGTATAAGTCATATTACTTTAAGTGAAGCTAATCACGGCCTCAAACCTCTGAACAACACGCTAGAGCTCAAAATGATCGGTCGATTCGTTACATTCTCCCCCACTTAAATATATGTTCGTCCTCGAACGTGCTAAGAACTTTTCCGGAGTTGTCCAATATTTTTGTTTAACACCTCGTGCACCTGCCCATGCCACCATGACGTAGTTGTGCACATTAGCTCGATCCAAACTGAAGATTATCCCTGTAACCTTAGCTAACAAGCTTTAGAACCAAATTCAAACATCTGAAATTCTCTATGACACCCGATTCTAACATACGAACACCGTATCAATCTCTACACACTGATCTAACACATGATCAAGCATGTTTGCTGAAACCACACCATGCACTGCATGCCCATAATAACATCCTCGGACCTCAATAGCTATGATTTCATGAATCTGATTCCTGCAATAACACACGTAAGACTTGTTCAAACTCTCGCAATTCTTCTACCACGATGGAATGTGTAGGAACTCATAAACATCTGCCAGAACAATAAATCATGGGTCTCTCCTTTTGATAAGAACTATTAACTGATTTTGAACTGAATAGCTAAATTTGTTGTTTAATATACCTTATATAAATTTGATTGCACTGATTTCAGGTCCAAGAATCTCATCTCGCCCAGTACAAGTTGTTCAGGCAATAAGCCATCTCATACACTGCCATAATCTCATATGATGCCAACAATGCGCCAACAAGCAACAAACTCGAATATAGCTCATAAGGAAGAATGGAATTTTATAAGGAATTATCCAGCCCGCATAATGAATAGAATGGCCGAAGGTGTTATAAACCTACCTAAGGGATTAAAATCAAGTCACACAAAATAAGTGTAAGGGATTATGCTCAACGTCTCAGTATTGTAGCGTGCCACCTGATCTAATGTGACACTTGCGGCATGTAACCCAACCCAAATATGACAATGTTACGGTGTGCAACCCGATCTACACAACATATTTGTGGCGACGTGCCATCAGATCTACACATAACAATCAACAAGAGAACACACACATTAAGTCGTAACACTTATACTTACAAAATGCTCGAATATCGACTACAAGCACGCCAAGTGCATAATACAAATCATGGGGGAGACAGATAGCACCATATGCCACGAAATCCAAACACAGCTAAGGTGCAATAAATGACCTGCATTTCGAGGCCATCCTGCTTAATACCACAAGCGACATGGGACCACAACACGAGTGCGAATTATCAAGCAGTCGTATAACCAACATAGCACAAGGAAGTAATACACGGAATAGATGACGATGAAATAACATCCAACGCCTGACGACTCCCTGTAGGAAATGCTATGATGAATGGACACATCCGACCTGACGTAGAGTACCCATTCACATTAGACCCCCGACGGACCTCAAACCAACCCTGATCATACCATACTAGGCAAATAATCTTTCAACGATCCACGGGCTCTATTCATGACACATACGAGCAGTCGTCTAGTCTGGAATAAACTTCCATAGTACACAACCAACCGAATAAAGCGTTTTTCAGACATAAACTCTCACATTAGCAATAGTACCAAAATTTCTATAATTGATCGTAATTGTTGGTCATCCAGTGACTAAAATGTCACACTTATACAAATTTCTCCATGGGATACGCTCCCATGACCTTCCGTATCGGGTAGCAAAGATCTGACTGTCAATGGAAATCGACCATGCTATTTCTGTAATGCCAATTAAGAATTTACAAATCAAGGCACAATGCCTCTTAAATAAAACCCCATTCTCAGGTGTCACTGAGATAATGCTAGCTTACCCTGAACATTTGAATCCTTCCCTTCTCATCCAAGCTCGTGACTTCCTTAACAACACTAAGCTGCGACCTTGATTCTAAACATCCAATTCCCATGCCGCTCACTGCACCTATTATGTCGTTACACGATAGTAATAGAACCTCATCATAACTCCTGAACCACCAGTAGAATAAACACTTCATCTGCTGGAATCCTTTCACTTAGTTCATCTCAAAAGAACCAATGCAACATGCGATTGAATTCCTCAAAACGCATAAAATACAAACCTTAAGTCTTGATCTAAATCGTCGTGACGCTTCCAAAATTCAGTTACACCATAAGGCTATTTGAATCAAATTTCTCCCAAATCATCAGGTTGTGGTGGTTGTCGAGATCGCACGTACAACCACAGGCCATATGTATAATTTCATACACCAAAGGAACTGATCATTGCCACAATCATGCCGATTCAACTATTACTAACGGACTCAACTTCTTTTAATTTACTCTTGACATGAATCAGTAATAATAATAATAGCGTCTTTCACAACATAACGAACTCATTATAACCACTATTGAGAGTCACTCACTCAGGCTTGGTCCCGAATATAAGCCAAACTCTAGTGCGTTGTCAGCACATGAACACTCCCAAAGAAGCAAACAGATGAATTATCTTTCCTTGTACATCACATCTACCAAAAGCATAAACTCTAAGTCTTCCCAAAATTTGTGCATAAATTGATAAGGCAAAATATGGCCAGCATTCTTCAAATCATTTGCTTGAATTACTCCTGATGTTTTCTTTTCCCAATCATATATAATCCGCAAATGTGCCGATAACTAGAATATGTACAAGCAGAGAACCACGTGATCCAATCATAGACGGTGGGCTCCCCCACTTATGTTAAGCTGCCATCACATACTGTAAGACCCACAAAGATTCCTCCTTCTCAATTACCCTAATCTCACACTGTTGACCCACCAAATTTCTCGAAGTCTTTTGTTAATTTTTTCATGAACATTCTGGATCATCATTCACAATCATATATTCGACCTCTTACCAGGTAGCAAGTAGCATTCTTTGTAGAAGCTTCATCAAGATCATATAACCGCTAACCTGCTCACAAGAGATAACCCACCTATAAAAATTCCATGCCGACATCTTCCAAGGACTCTGCACTGGGTACAACCACTACGAAATCTGTAGGCCCTCCCGAGTCCGTGCTCATCCACTAGCTGTACAAGTCCATTCATTCTCCCGTTAACATCAACTAAAAGTGCAAAAATACATCCTAAACTCGAAGTCATGTTGCATCCAACGATAATCAAGTTTTCACACCCTTCTTCAATCCAAGCAAACTTCTACCTACTATATATAATGTTCCTTAGTACAGTGGCCACTATGTCAAATGGCATTTATAGACTTGGTCACTGTCCACCTTGATTCCAAAATCGCTCTAAACTTCTCTCAAGGCACGTGGCTACCCTACCAAAAAATTTATATGCTACTCTACCACTCCCACTTCGGTTAATCCATATTCTTTAAGCAACCTCTCAACCTCTAATTTTCATAATTTACCTGCCAGTAATTCAACCACTGCGAGATGCCCCTCGCTCTTCCTTATATTTTGTTGTCCGAATATTGCCCCAAATTAAATCTATACCTCTAGCACCTGAATAAATGAGTTACTACCAACTCTAGACCTCCTAGAAGATAATATTTCTCAAGCCATCATTATTAGAAATACCAATTCGATTCAGAATCACTACACACAGCCATCTCTGAAACCGCTAATCAAACACCATTTCTCAACACCGTGAACCGAAGGCCAAAAATCAAAGAAAACCATAACACCAGCGAACCTTAATGCGTTCCAACAAGGATGATGACACCACAACACAAATGAGAATTCCACCATGCTCCAAAATATTGAGTCTCGTTACTCCATCAACCAAAGCCTAAACATCCATAGTTTGATTGTTTTTCCTTCTCTAGAATCAAATGTCGAACCTCCAAAGCATGGATCGAATAATCCTCAAGCATCCACTGCCGCAACACACAAATAAGCACCCTGCCATTTATACCAACAATGTGCGATAACCACTCATGAACATCATAATACACTTTACGTATCAGTGAAACCATAGGCAACACTAACATTGTGCCAAAATGAGATAACATCCCTCTACGAGGTGACGACAATAGCCCAATCGAGTATGTAGGGAGAAACATCATGCACCACATCTCCAGTACCATTACTACTCCTTGATACCAATTAATAACCAACGCTCCACATCGCATAAGATTGAGTAGAAAGGAAATGAAGGCATAAGCTTCAATGTAATCAAATCACACAATGAGGAATCAAGAAGGGAAGTGCTCCCTTTAGCCTATCGAAGATAAGTACATATGTATCTGTACTGGTCCGTAAGACTCTATTAGACTTTCTCATGACTTGTGAGACCTAAGTGAACCTGGCTCTAATACTAAGCTGTCATAACACATAATACATTAAAGGTCGTGATGGCGCCTAACACCATCGTCAGGCAAGCCAACGGTGAATGATCAACTTAATTACTCATTTTATTACTCTTAAATCATAATTTTTTCCCTTAATTAAATCTTTTGAAATAGAATTTACAGGGTTAATGATAATATTTTCACAACTACAATAACGAACAACCCGTAAGAATCCCTAAAATCCGGTATCACAAGTACACGAGCATTTATTAAGGAGTACACTGATAATACAACATATGTCTAGAATGTAAATGAGACAAAATAAAATACCTAGTACGATGGAGACTCAATGGACTGCGATGCGTAGCCAGGAAAGCATCTCACATAAACTCTCCTCAGCAGCTTCATTTACGCGCCATGATGATCACCAAATGAACCTATCAGATCCTGCATATTTAGTGAAGAAGTGCAGTATGAGTACGTAAATCAACGCCTACCTAGTAAGTAAGTATCTAGCCTAATCCGGAAGAAGTAATAACAAGGGGACGACATCGATACTTACTAGATGTCCAATAAAATAATATAATAAATTGTAAGTAAATATGAAGCACACTACAATAATGGGGTACTTTGCACGTTACATAATCTTCCAAATATTTCTTTTAAAGTATGAATTTCAAAGTCTTGTAATTTATCTTAATACCTCAGGAAATTCCAAGTGCCAATATCAAATGAATTGGGAATACCATATAAAATGTCGGGCATCAGTGGAAGATCTATCTCGTGAATATTTTGATTACTAGAGACATAACGCGCGATTCTGCCGAGATCGTTCGGCCCGATCCAAAATAATTTATACACTACCGAGGGTCGACCGATGCGAACTATAGATACATCTATATACTACCGAGGCTTTCGGCCCGCTCCACAAGAAAAGAAAGAAGTTATAAAACTTACGAGACATGTTCTTACAATATTGTACATGAGCACATAGTAAATATAATCTTATCGTTTCTTAACTAACTCACCCACAACTCAAAGTGATAAGGTTCTCCCTAGTATAGATATAGTTATTTCTAAATAAATTTCAATTATTACTTTAATAAACTAAGCCAGCAGAACGAGTACAAATAATTTAATTATTACATGATAAAATTCTAAGTCTAGCAGGAAATAAACATATTTTAGCTACGTACGGACTCTCGTCACCTCGTGCGTACGTAGCAATCACAACTAGTTGCTCATAACAATAAATATCATCTAGGGGTTAGACAAGAGACTTACCTCACTCCAAAGTTCCATAACCGGTTCCAACGCCTCTCTAACTCTTCAATTCAAAGCCCAACGATCCGAAACTAGTAAACAAATGTGCGATTCAATCAAAAATATACTCCATTGTATAAAATTAATCGATTCATAAAAAATTCGCAGCTCTGCTCAAAAAGTCAATACAGTCACGGATTCCAAAAAATATGGAAGATAAATATTACCCAAAATATTGCAATCACAAATATATAATTTATTCTCAATCCCATGCACAATTTTGTGGTCTAATTCAAAAAATAATAATTTCTAGGTTTCTTTTAAAATCCCATAATATCCACAATTTTCCATGAATTTACAAGCCTAAATTCGTATATCTAAATCACATCTTGTAGAAATAACCTACCTTATGATTGACAATAAAAATGGTGCTCCAAAATTGCTCCAAGGTCGGCTCCTATGGACGAAATGAAATAAAAATGGCCAAACCCTCATCTTTAAAAAGGCATTGCCTAGTCCGGACTTCTTCGCGAATGCGGCAAGTACCTCGCGTTCATGAAGCAATACCAGCTCCAACTCCAAAACTGCCCTTCGCAAACGCGAATCCCATCTCGCGAACGCGATTCTTTACCAGGCGAACTATCATGAACGCAGTTCACCCTTCGTGAACACGAAGGCTAAAACTCTTCGAGACCCAGTTTCCCCTTCGCGAACGCGAGGCCCCAATCGCGATCACGAAGCACAAAAGTGAGCAGCCAACAGATCCTTCTTTCCGAATCCATAAATCCCTTCGCGTTCGCGAAGAGTAATACTAGAACCAGACATTAGCAGCCACAACTCATCCAAAGGTTGTCCAAAACCACCGAAACACACCTGAGGCCCTCGGGACCCTATCCAATCACATCAACGAGTCCCAATACCTTATAAAAACTTATCCAAAGGCTTGAAGTTCCGCGAATAACATCTAAATCATGAATCAACGATCAAAGTCTTTCTTCCAACTTTCAAACTTCCAAACTTCGATGAACGCATTCGAATCATATCAAAATATTCTAGAATTACGCCAAACTTTATGCGCAAGTCACAAATCATGATACAAGCCTATGACAAGGCTCGGAACCCCAAACGAACATTGATAACATCAAAAGCCACTTCAAAGCAAACTTATGAAATTCTTAACCTTTAAAAATGCCAACCTTCCATAATAAGCACTGAAATGCTTCCGGACCACCCGAACATATGCCCAAATCTGATTTCATTATACGAACCTATTGGAACCTTCATATCTTGATTTCAAGGCTGTTTACTCAAATGTTATCACTTAGTCAATTCTTCTAACTTAAAACTTCCGAAATTAGAATTTTCTTTACAAGTCAACTCTGAATTTCCTAAAATTCAGATCCGACCACACATACAAGTTATAATACCTGAACTGAAGGTACTCAAGCCCTCAAATCACTGAACGAAGCACTAGAACTTAAAACAACTTATTAGGTCGTTACAGGGCTAGCCTATTTAATTGGGTTATAAGTGATTAACCCACTTTATTGGGACTAAGATGTCATCTTCCTAGAGGCCCGCTTTGGTATCACATGTGAAATGACATGGTACATCAAGTCAAACAAAAGAGCCAGTAGGGTCATGTCATGTGTAAGACATGCCAAGTAAAATTAAAAGGCCAATAAAATTATGCCACGTGTGTAATTGACATATCTGACTAATAAAATACCACAACTATAAATAGGGGTTCATAACTTAGAAAAGACACCAGAAGTCATAACAAGAAGTAAGAAAGAGCTCGTGGATCAAACGCCGCAATTTTTTCTATAAGCTTCAAGTTTCAAGCAATCAAGTTCAAGAAATCATGTTCATGATCAAGAACAAAGTAAAAATATAAGGCATTCAAGAACAAGATTACTTATTCTTAACAAAATTATTGTTCATTGGGGACCATCAAGGTGTTCCTGACGGATAAATCAAACTCATATTTAAAATCAAGCATAAAGCCCCTTGAATTTGTTTACTATTGGAAAGAAGAATCAGATAAATTATAAAGGTTGTATACTCACATTATTTTAAATAAAATGCAACAATTGTTGCAATAATTTTCGGTTTTAATTATTTTTTTGACGTAAATTTATTGTCTACATAATCAGTCATCTTATAATTGTTAATGTTGAATTAGTTAATCGTATTGTCATTGACGATGTTGGTATCACAATTACTAGCTACTAATAATATTTACAAATACAGGTGGTTTTGTAGTAGTTACTCCATTTTGATCTATTCTCTACTCAATGTCATATTTTTTTTATTTAGAAATAATTTAACTTTAAACTAGTTATTTTACTCTTAATAAGATGATTTCTAGCTATATTACCCTAGTCTTTTGTGCCACTGAATATAATTAGTATGCAGCGCCACTAAGACATGAAACTTTATTTTTCGGCGCAGACATGATGTCAGCTTTGTTAAATTTTATTATGCCTTTTTCATTTGAAACCTAGGTTTTCAGTGTTTTCGTTTATGTCCATATATCTTTTACAAGTAAAAGGAACCTGGTTTTCTTTGTCACATATGTGAGATACACTTAGGAAACGGTGCTTCAATCCTTTGGCATAAAAAACATTATCTATAACATGCTAGTGGGACTTAACAACCTTACCAATATTGATTATGATTCCTGTTGTTTTTCAAAGCCGACACTTCCTACTTGATAGGCTCTTAGTAAGAGAAAATTATTTATGTTTC
Organism: Nicotiana glauca; assembly: GCA_026770625.1. Taxonomy (NCBI): domain Eukaryota; kingdom Viridiplantae; phylum Streptophyta; class Magnoliopsida; order Solanales; family Solanaceae; genus Nicotiana; species Nicotiana glauca. The sequence continues at coordinate 69,534 of MU785126.1, read as the reverse complement.
CGGTCCTATGGTGGGAGCAGGCACTATCAATATACTATCGATTTTTGCTTCCTCTCACCTTAGCGTGCAAAATATTTATGGATTAATTTTAGGAACTCAGACTAGCTAGGATGCCTTTCTCCGAGTAAAAGGATGAATAATATTCTTTTTAGTCCATCCAGAATATTAACCTTCTATGAAGGTCCGAGTTTCACTGTTTTCCTTTTCTCAATATATATAATAATTTTTAGACCTGCTTAGATTTTGGATGGGCATTTTTCCTTGAAGTATCCATTCTTTCCACAGTGAGTGCAGAGACGATTGTCAGGAATGTCTACATACTTGCTATGCAGATTGTAAGGAATTTTAGTCTTAGTATGTCCTAGACACTTTTTATTATTAATGTGATTTTCATGTATCTTAAACATTATCTGGGAAGACCTGGTCTATTTCAAGTTCTTATCTAATTCAAACTTGGCCTTACTTTGGTTTTCTTGAAGTATCCTAGAATTTTCAGATTCAACTAGAAGTTTGTCATTGGCCTCTTTTAGTTCACTTTCTAGTTTCTCCTGAATGTCACCGGCTGGCTCCTTACCTTTATTTGCTGCATTAAGTAATCTATTATTCTCATTTTTTAAGGCAGCCTTCCTCTAACACAAGAATCTAGTTCTCAAGATCTACTACAAAGACCTCAGCATTTTCTCTACTTATTTATAGATCTTTGTGTTCAAGTCTAAGTGATGCATAATCAATCATTAATTGCTCCTTTTCATTAGAATATTTTTGATATGCATCAAATAAGATATATGATAGAGAAATCAATTTATTTTTAGAGTAAGTGTTAATTTTGTCCTTGATGTCTTGAAAGCTTATCTCAAGTTCTTCTTCCTCATCAACGTCAGAGTTTTAATTTTCCTTTAATGCCAAGAGATCTTATGATTCTGAGTCACTATGCTCTTTAGCCATTAAGGAGTTCCTCATCTTTACTTGCATCATCATCAGACTCGTGAGTTGAGGATGACTGCAGGCAGCCATGGATCTTTTGGTAATTTTGTCCATTTCCTTCTTTGTCAATCTTCGTCCATGGACACTGTTCTTCAATTTGTTTCCTTTATCGGAATTGTTTTTTTTCACTCAAGTTCCCACATGGGGCAATCTTTGATGAAGTGGTCTTTATTTTCATACTTGTATTATTATTATTATTATTATTCTTATTGTTCTTGTTGCTGTTGTAGTTATTGTTGTTGTTGTCGTCGTCGTTGTTGTTGTTATTATACTTATTCTTCTTCTTCTTCTTCTTCTTCTTCTTCTTCTTCTTCTTCTTTAGATTCTTCAGAGTCTTGGATTTTGATGACCTACCATTCTTCAACAAACTACCTTTCCTTATTGCCCCCGGGACATCAACTCAGCAATGCCATATCATCATCTCCAGTGTCCTATTTGTGGGTTGTCTTGAGAATCAGGTTCGTTGTCTTGCGAGGTTTAGTAGCTTGTCGATCTAGGGATCCCGATTGATCTTTAGCTTATAAGTCTCCAGATTTCCTCCTCATCCTTCTCCTCTATGTCTTCTTCTTCTTCTCTATGATAGTTTTCCCCTCTTTCATCTTGAACGGTTCATATTGCCTAGTTAGCATGTTCATCTTTGACTGCTTCACTTGAGAGGTACCTTCATGAGCATACTGCAAGGCATCCGATATAGCTTTTGCATCTCTGTCGGTAGATATCTTATTGTATTTATAAGGGCCAATTCTACAAATCAAGATCTTCTTAGCTTTATAATTCTTTTGAGCTCCTTTAAATCTTCCTCAAGGTATTCTTCACTTGGCTTTGGTCCAATAAGGACACCCTTGTCATCAAGCAACATTGAGATTTTGGGTCCCTTCTCAACTATGTCTCAGGGTTCCACGTCTTCTTCTTCCAAGAAATCATGCATCCGTTGCTTCTACCATCCGTAGTATTTTTTCATTGAACACTGGTAGCCTAATGGTTGATTGGCTTTCTTGAGCCTCTAGTGGTGCAACCATTTTAGATCCTTTCAAGGTATTAGCCTCTTATGAAAGGACCAGATCTGATAACAATTATTAATTTCGACTATATTTACACAACGACCAGGGTTGAATTATGTTTTTCATGATTTTTGTGTTTTCAAAGACACTAGTTCTTTGAACTAGTTTTGCACACTCAAACAAGAATAATTGCGGAAAAGTAATCATCACAAAGATTTTTACATGGAAAATCTCCTTACTTAAGGGAGTAAAAATCATGACCCACCCAATAGGATTTTTCTCAAATCTCTACTAACATCAAAAAGTATTTTTTAAATTACAACTCAATAACCAAGAGGACTAACTCTGTACCCTAACCTCTACAATCAACCCAATTGTAGTAAACCTTTTCTAGATTAACTCTAGCCTAGAAAGCTAATAAAAATAAAGTTTCAATAATCACTACAAGAAAAAGGCTTATTAGGGACTAGTATTTAGCAACAAGTTTTAAATATGGTCTCTAAAAGCGTACTTACAGGGATGAGATTTTTTTTGGTCTCTAATACCAAATTTATTTTTTAAATACATGACTAGACTTATTCTGGTCTAAATAAAATTTAATATTTGGTCTCTAATACTCAATTTTAGCGGGACAGACGCGGGAATCTAAAAGTAAAATAAAAGAAAACCTCCAAAAATATTTTTTCGCTGTAAAATCCCTCCAAAAATGCACTTTTCCCCTAAAATCTCTCCCAAAAAATTAATTTCACGCTAAAATCCATAATCAAGCGGTGACTTCAACTTCAATGTTCAATCCCTAAAATCAAGCGCGACTACTATTCTCTTCAAAGTTTAGAAGGTTGCAAACTTCATCAGTCAGAACTCGAAGGTTGCAAAATTTATCACTTCAAACTTAGAAGGTTGCAAAATTTATCACTTCAAAATCAGAAGGTTGGCGTCTCAACCATTGGATTATCTGCCTAATCAAGAGTAAGTTTAATTTCTTTCTCTTTTATCTGTTTTTCCTTTTTTCTTCTTCTTGTTTTTTTTTCGATTGAATAAGAAATTAAAAATCGGGTTCTGCAAATTTCAATGTTTTTAGTTGTTTTCATCAATTGGTTTGTTTAGAATTGTGATAATTGTTGTGTGAGTGATAAAAGTGATAATATTGGTTTAAATATGGGGTTCGTAGGTCAAGAAGGAGAAATTTGAGTTTTTCTTATAGAGTTTCGTCTCTACGGTAGTTTTCTTTGCGATTTGCGTTACAATTCTTGTGGGGACTTGTTTGAAGGATCATGAGTTTGGCACTACAAAAGTAATGTTACCATTGATAGCAACAATAGCTTCAGGCATTACAGCATGCGCCATTCAATCAACAACAGCTCGATCATTGTTACCTTCTTGAGCTGCCACCAGTGTAACTCCTTGCTGCTAACTAGCATTGTTTGCTCGATTCAAATCACCTGAAGCTACATTATAATCAACTCCTTTTTGTCCATCATTAGCAAAGTCAAATTCCCTGTAATCTCCTCGATCCTAATAGCAATTTGCTGACCTTCAGCATAGTGAAAAGGCAATAGTTTCTGTTTCCCAGAACAGACTTGTGTTGATTACAAGAAAAAGATTTTTTTCTTCAGATGTGTTTTCTAGATGTCCAGATGATATCTTTTAATCCTGAAAAGAAGTTCTTAAAGAACTGTCATTTTTATTTTTTATTTTTAGTAATCCACTAGGCTATGATCCTAGGGCTAGTTTTTATATATATAATAATAAAAAATAAAGTCGCATGTTGTCTTACTAGGAATAAGATGATAATGTATGTGCGTTACATCGATCTTATTATCAATTTTGGACTTGTGAGGCCTAATATTGATATTACAATATGACCTAATAATAATATGACTAATAGGGTCTAAAATATGTATAAAACCTAGCTGATTAGAAATATAGCCAGGTATTGCAATTTCACGCATTTGTAGTCCATTCTTGCTTGTTCTATTATGCCTTTCATGTGTGTTGATTTATTTTACATCTTCTTGTGTTGGACTCAATCCACATTCCTTTATTTCTGAACCATCAGGATTCCCAGTATGCCTTCTGTTGTTGCTGCATATACTGTCCACAGGCTATTTTTGTGTTGTCTTTGCCTTTTCTCATCCCTAATTCAAGTGATCCATGAGCGGAGTTTTGAATTTTCAGCTCTGTTGTGTTCGTTGCATATCTTAATGTCTATATGAACTAAGTTTCTTGCTGTAACATATGGTATAACCTCCAAAATTCTAGATAGAAAGTGTTTCCTCATCAACAATAAAAAAGATACCTTATTTCCAGTTCTTGTGACATTTGTTATCATGCATATGCCTTCCCCATCTTGCCCTCCAGTGGATTGAGAACTAAGTACTAATACCACCACTAGGAAGTTGGGCCAGAAGAAGGATATGCTTTCCGTAGTGTTTCCTGCACCTTTGTACCATCCACGATCATGTGTGCAGTTGTTCCTTGTGTGAGTACCTGCATGGGTTTGTTGCTGCAATTGTATGTTTGTAGTTATTAGGATTACTTCCTGTGTATCTGAGGTGTGACCCTCCTCTTGATCATCTAGTCCAAACTCTTCATGTGTTGTTACTTTAGCTAGCTACCAGTAACTACATATAAAGTAACACTTGGGCATCATATTGCTCTTCTTTTTTCCTATGTATCTGCATATTTGTGATCTTCTCTCAGTGGAATGAGCGCATAACACTAAAACCACCAGCTGAGATTCCATCGTAGACTATGCCATACACACTGAAAACTCACCATATGACCGGCTCCCTGTATCCACCTCTGTCAAGGTGATCTATACCCCAATGTTCCAATCTTCTGATCCAAAGTTCAAATACCTGTTGCATAGTTGTGTCCAGCCTATTCCTGTGTTCCCAATTTGATGCATTGCTCTTGTGTATGCCAGAGTGAATATTGCCTTTACTACCTGTAGAATTGCTTTCTATTTGACCTGTAATCCTTTGTCTCTCAAATATGCTGCTTCTTATACTGAAACTTGAAGATCTGGATGGTCTCTTCGCCTTCGTGATTGTGCTTCTCATATTACCTCGTTCAAGGGAACGAGCACTAGGTGCTAATACCATCAAATGAATTCGTATAATATGAGAAGCCATGAAAATAGTAACTTTTCCTACAAAAAAGAAAAAAAGAGTTAGTAGAAATTGATCTGCACATATCCTCCTCCTTAAAGATTTGGATATGCAGCTCCAATGATATCATTCCCTAATTATTCCTTGTAGTTAATTCTATCCAGCTGTTAGTGAACCATTGAGCAATATTCCACCAAATAAGCTTCTCCAACTGAGGTATTCTATGTAATGATGCTGGTGTACAAATTTGCTGCTCCACTGATTCATTGTATTTTATCAGTATCAAATTGTCCCTAAGTAAATTCCTTTTCCTTGCCTGACTCCCATATGGTGTACCCTCCAAATTTCCAATTATAATGTGCTGCTTCGACATCAAAACACGGCCCATCTTCTGATTTTTTCTATACTTGTGCCATTGTCCAAGAATCTGCCATTTATTTCGGTACCAAACTTTTTTAACAAATATCTGAAAATCTTATGTAGGAACATGTGTACCTTTTAATAATTGATAGAATTTGGAGTAAGTATATGCGTATTAGTAATACATGTATACAACTACTTAATTTTGAAAGTGCATTCTTTTTATAACAATCATAACATTAATCCATGTATTGTTCCTTGTCGCTTAACAATCCATGTTACTATCTACTCTAATTTCTGCATAACTATAACATGAACCAAACAACCCCTAAAAGCTTAAGCCCGAGTTCTTAGTGGTAGAAATTCCAAAAGATATTCAGTAAGCTTACATCAAGTCTGGTGTATTAGTAGAAGTCTTTGTAGTACGTTCAGAGATATATTAGTAAAATATGTAGACAATTTCTGGTGTGAGAGAAATTTTGACTATTGGAATGTAAAGTATACAAATGGAGCAAAGTAATGTAACCAACGCAATTTCCCTACTTTGCCTCAGTATCCTTGGCCATCATATCAGCTAAAGCCTATATATGTATTTGTTAAACACGAAAAGAATGTCAATAACTTGGCTTGAAGTAAGTTAAGCAAGTTGAAGTGCAAAGATTTTGAAGAAAGAATGGATGCCATCACCTGAATTCCAGTCTTTGGTCTTAAGTTAATGAGAAGTGTTGATTTGAGTCTTATGTTCTTAGAGAGACTATTACTTTTTTCTATTGCTCCCTTGTCTTTCTTAAGACCAGAAACAAAAAAGGAACTCCAAATAATTTGGTGGTCATGAATACAATGTAACAATGTCCATGTGAGTCCTCTGAATTAACAGGTGAATACAAGAACCAAATGCACCTCCAGCATGCTTTCAGTTAATTCAGTTATCAGCATGTTGAGCCTTATAGGTAATCCATATGAAAAAAAGTCCTAGAACTTAGTAAGTGGTGACAGATTGCAACTAAAAGAACGTCTATAAAAATAGGCATGAAGAATGTAGTACGTCAAGTGTAAATGAACCAATGGAAGTTTAAAGAGTGACTATTGTAGGGCTTTGTTCTGTCCTCAGCCACATCATTGCAGACCTTCTCAAAGAAAGCTTTATGAAACCACAACATGTTCTTAGAGTATTCTTGTAGTTTATCTCATTCTTGTGAAATCGTAGGAAATTTAGTCATAAAGAGAAGTTTGACAAGTTTGATAACAAGTAATGTGCATCTTATTACTTTTTTTTTAAAGCAATATGCATCTTAATACTTTTGTTATTTTAATTGTTTAAATTTTTTTTTAGTTTCCTATTCAAGGTGATCTATGCTCTAGAGAAGGGATGAGGGCAAGAGCTTAGATCTATGCGCTCCCTTGAAGAGTGTGAAAATGAGGAGTGATCCTTCCATCAGAATACTCATTATACTAGTCAAAGTGTTTCAAGACCTTCTAACAGTAGAAGATCATATTTTACCATGTCTTTTGCTCAAAGGCTGCAAACAACAAACAAAAACCTTTTGGTTCAGAATGGTCATTATGCTAGTCAAAGTATGTCAAGACCTAAGAGTACCATATTTGCTGCTCAAGGATTGCAAACAACAAACAAAAACCTTTTGGTTCATGAGAAAGAGGAAAAGTTAAATCACATGTGGGCAGCTGTGTCGGTAACTGGATGGATTATTCCAATTTCTTCTTTTATTCCTCTTTTCTTAAAATTATTGACACTTAATTATTGAGTTCTTATCACGTTTTTCACAAAAAAAAAAGTAAAACTATGAGTTCTATACTTGAAGTTGACAAAAATAAAATAAAGTTAAGGTTTTTTTTTTATAATTTTTTTATAATTTGGCAAGATCAGTTCAAGACTCATTGTAGAACTATATTTTCCTCTATCACATGAAGTTTTTGTGATGATTGGATATCAACCAATATTTTCCTCATGATATATTGAAAGATATATTTGAGAGTGATGACATGCATATTCATCGTAATCATATATTGGGATGGATGAAAGAGTTACGGAACAAATGGAGAGGACAATTGTATGCAAAGTATGTGAAGCGTAAGCCAATACAAGAGGCTCTTAAGAATGTGCCCAAGGGGGTAGACAAGAAACAATGAGAGTGGTTGGTAAAGGAACATTTTGCTACTGAAAGTTTTTAAGTTTGACATAATACCTAGTTGTGTAATTATATTTTATACTATTATCTTTTAACTGATAATTTATTTATAGCATTTGAATTCATTATTGTTTCTCAAATATAGGCGAGAAGTAATAGGAGTGCAGCAAATAAAACTAAGTTGAAGATGATTTATCATATTGGTAGCAAGCCAAGTAGAGAGATTATTTATCAAAAGGTGTGATCATCAAATCTATTTTTTCATAATATTGAAGAGACGTTATTTGACATAATTATTTTTATATAGAGGGCGGAAAAGATGGCAAACCACTAGATTTGGCAATAATTTATTTCGAGATTCGCAAGAAGAGTAACATACTTGTTGATCCAGAAAAAATCGAGAAACGTGTGCATTTAGTTAATTGAAAAATGTTCGTTATTTTTTGTTAGTATGAGATCTGTCAAAAATTTATCTATATACTTTTTAGGCTCAAATCCAGGAATTGGTGCAGTCCGAATGTAATGACCCGACCGGTCGTTTTAAGCTCTAGCACGTCGTTCAGCAGTCTGAGGCCATGGGCAGCTTCATTTTAGGTGTTATGACTTGTAAGCATGGTCGGAATTGAATTTCGGGAAGTTCGGGGTTGATTTGGGAAGAGAATTCTCATTTCCGGAGGTTAAAGTTGAAAGAAATGAACTAGGATTAGAATTTTGAGTAAACGACCTCGGAATCGAGATCCGAAGGTTTTAGCAGGTTCATATGATGATTCTGGACTTGGGCGTGTGCCCGAATCGGGTTTTGAATAACCCAGGAGCATTTTGGCGCATATTGTGCAAGTTAGCATTTTGGAAAAAATTTTATAAGTTTGGTTCGAAGTGCATTTTAGTGTTATCAATGTCTGTTTGGAATTCCGAGACTGGGAGTAGCTCCGTATGGTGATTCTGGAGTTGAGAGCACGATTGGAAGTGAATTCGGAGGTCCGTATGTCATTTTGAAGCTATTTGGCTAAAGATAAAAATTTGAAGGTTTTTAAGAAGTTTGACCGGAAGTGGACTTTCTGATATCGGGGTCGAAATCCAATTTCGGAAGTTGGAGTATGTCCTTAATGTCAAATATGCCTTGTGTGCAAACTTTGAGGTCAATCGGACATGATTTGATAGGTTTAAACATCGGAAGTAGAAGTTTGAAAGTTCAAAGTTCATAAAAATTGAATCAGGGAGTAATTCATAGTTTTAGCGTTGTTTGATATGATTTGAGGCCTCGAGCAAGTTCGTAATGTGTTTTAGGATTGGTTGGTAGTTTTTATTGGGGTCCCGGGGGCCTCGAGTGGATTTCGGGTGGCTAACGGATCGAAAAATGGAATTTGGGAAGGCTTGAGGTTGCTGCTTCTGTCATAACTGCATCTAGGGTTCTTGGACCGCAGATGCGGTCAAAATATCGCAGAAGCAGAAGGGTGCCAGGCCCAAGGAAAACGCAGAAGCGGCCCAGGGACCGCAGAAGCAGTTCCTCTTAAGCGGCCCCCAGACCGCAGAAGCGGTCAGCTCCCTCTTGCCCAAAGCCGCAGAAGTGACCAAAAATCGCAGAAGCGGCATCCGCCGAAGCGGAAAATGCACCGCAAAAACGGAACACCTGGAGGCAGCAAGGTTGTTTTAAATTGTGATTTGGGTTCATTTCTCTCAATTTTCATGGCTTGGGGTGATTTTAGGGAGCTTCAAGAGAGGTTTTTCGTCATCAATAATAAGGTAAGTTATCCCCACATATTTTGAGTTAAATAAATCAATTTTGTAAGGATTTGGGCATGAAAATTTGTATAAAAATTGAGGTTTTGGTAGAAAACCTAAAAAATTATATTCTTGGAATTTAGCCACGATTTTGGGTATGAAATTTAGAGAAAATTATTTATTTGAGTTCCTAAGGTCATGGGTAATCTTTATCTTCGAGAAATTTCGGAATTCGGACATGTGGACCCAAGGGCATTTTGGTTATTTCACTAAGCAAAGTTGGGAATTTGTATAATTTGAATTGTTAACAAGTATTTGAGCATGTTCTTATTAGTTTGTCGTTATTGGCTAGTTTTGGTGCATTATGCATCGGTTCAAGCCTTTGGAAGAATGTAGAATGCCGGTTATATGTCTTCGGAGCGAGGTGAGTCTCCTTTCTAACCTGTAAGAGTGAATTGTCCCTATAGGTGAAATAATTGACTATATGCTCCTATATGTGGGGACTACGTACGCACGAGGTGACGAGAGTCCTTGCGTAGCTACAATTATGCTATTGTCCAGGTAGTTAGGACCCATAAGCGTCTTATACTTGGATTATTTATGAACCCATTGATAGCTTGAATTGTCTAAATCACCTTGGATTAGTGAATGAATTAAAAAAGTTATTAAATATCATTTTCCTGAATTTTTTAAAAAGAGAAATTGCCTTAATTGGATAAATATCCCCGATAAATTCTTAATTGGCTACTTGAGCATGTATTTTACGTGTACCTGTGTCGCATGCGAGATTCATGAGCAGGGTATCTGTTTATTTATGGAACGGGTCAAACACCTCAATAGATTAAATAGATACATCTATTGGTTCGGGCCGTTCGACCCTCGGCAATGCACAGTTTACATTCCTGTTGGAACGAGTCGTCGCCTCGATGTGATTTGCGCATTTTATTTGTCGCTTGAGAATTTTAAATGTGGATTTGGCCCTTCGTTGCTTGATATAAATTTATAAGATAATAAAGAATAAACCTTGGAAGCCCTTTCTTAATTGTTGAAGGTGTTTACCTGTTTTCTGGCTTCGCGAATTTGAACTACTATATAAATACATGATTTTCCTCACATTTCTAGAATATTGTTAATTGACCTCTAGTGAGTGTCGAAGTTGGCCATCTCGTCTCTATTTCTTCGAGATTATGCGGGATATTCATTGAGTACACGTTGATTACGTACTCATACTACACTTCTGTGCATTTTTTTTACACAGGTATATATACCTCTAGTAGCCCACTAGGCGTAGCAGCGCAGATGATTTTGGGACTAGGTGAGCTGCATTGTTCGAGGCGACCCACAGCAAGTGTAGTTCCTTTCAGCATTTGTATATTATTCCCTGTCCGCTGTATTTAGGATAGATGTTGTATTTTATTTTCCTTATCAGTAGTTGCTCATGCACTTGTGACACCGGATTCTGGGATGGTTTTCGAAAGATTTTTACTAATCATTTATTGTTTAATTTGAATTGAAGTAAAGATTGTTTTTAATTATGAAAAATGGAAGGAGAAATCTTAGATTTTTAAAAGTATTAAAAGAGAATTTAATTGATAATTTAGTTGGCTGGCATGACAGAGGTGTCCGGCGCCACGACCCTTAGTGGATTTTGGATTGTGATAACATGGTATCAGAGCACTAGGTTCTCGTCGGTCTCACGAGTCATGAGCAAGTCTAGTAGAGTCTTGTGGATCGGTACAGGGACTTCTGTACTTATCCTCAGGAGGCTACGGGGCTGTTAGGAGTACTTCCCTTCTTGATTTCCTTATCATGCAGTTCGATTCCTTTAAGGCTTATTCCTTTGATCCCTTTCCACTCAATCTTATGCGACACGAGCGCTTGTTATAAATCACAAAATTGAAGGATTGTATTGACACTACAAATGTGGTGCGGGATGATTTTCCCGATATAGTTTATTGGACTATTATAGTCGCATTATGGAGGGATATTCTATTCTTTCAGATCAGTAACAAAACTTCTAAGAGCCTTGAGGCTAGGCACAGGTTGCTATAATGCTTATGAGCGATTATTCCGCAGTGTCGTTGTGATGGTAGGGTGTTTGCCCACGTGTCGGGGCAGTGAATGAATTGAAGGGAGGTTTACTCAGTATGTAATCAAGGGGATTCAGTATTTTATTCCCGGCAGGGGAAAGTCAACCGAACTAAGGATGGTCAAATGTGGACTGGTGGAAGTAATGAGACGTGGTAACTGCCAGCATCGTGGAGTTCTCCTCTATATAACAGTGTTGTTGTCCCAATTGGACGTATCGAGTTTACCGGTGTTATGATCTTCTACAACTCACCTTTGGGGCAAGATAATGTGAAAAAGTATCGGAGATACGACTATCAGATATCACATGGTGTAGTGGTTCTGGATTGAATTAGTATTGCAAATCTTAACAGTTCGATAAGGATGACCTTCGGAAGGGTTTAAGTCAGTAGCGATTTGTGGGTTCAAGTTCTATGAAGATGAATTTTATTAAGGCAACAACAGAGTAGCAAGATATGAGAAAGACATGTGGGAAGTGTCAAGTGGAGTTTTAAACTTCTAAAAGGCCAGGCTTAGAGTGCAGGCCAAACAATTGATTAAAGGAGTCAGTTTTCCCAAATTGGGAGAGTGGCGGGGCTGTATAGGGCCTAGTAGTAGGATGACTATTCGCCTAAGGATAGTTTGGAGGATCTGGGATTTTAGCAACGGGCAATGAAAGTCTATAGATTTAATTTGAACCATGGTGTTGTTATGCGGCAAGAGATTGGGTATGACGGGAAGGAACTGCTTGAAATGAAGAAAGATGTAGCATGAATTTGAAGTGGAAGGATGTTGTCGCATATTTAATGGATTTCCACGAGGGGTAAATGGACTGGTACAGCTAGGGAGTGAGTTTGGACTCAGTAAGGTTATTTTCTGTGAGCAGTTTAGCGGCCGCGTGGTTGGCGAGGCTTCTACGTGTTATGCAGCAAGGGGAACTGTTGTGTGAATGTTGTTAATGATATAGAGTATCAAATTGGGGTTTCTACGGTAAGATATCGAGAATGCTGGTGGTTGATTGCGCAAGGTTATGTCAATAAGAGATTAAGGAGTCCCAGTGAATTCTAGAGTTGTGAAATAATGGCTTCAAGCTAAGTGAGAGAGTCTCACTGCTTATTATTGGGTTGCATGGTTAACTACTTGTGAAGTTTCTGGTTATTAGCATACTGAGGGGTTATCCCAGCTACAGAAAAAATACCATAAGTAGTAATTTGAGGAGAGGAATTATTAAAGATGTGCTATGGTTGGCCTTATGGGCTCATGTTCGAACTTGGGAAAAGATTCAGGATTTATGCCTTGTATAGAAATGGGTTTAAAGGGGAGTGATTTTGCCAGGTGCTTCATTGAGAGGGTATTAATGTGCTAGAAGATTCAGGAAGTTGATTATATTCGGAATCAAGTCAGAGCGGGTGGCTCTCAGCAACGGTCCTAGTAGATCCCAAGTGATAAAGTGTGGTGCCCAATGAATTCAAGCCTATGAGTATAGTTAAGGATCAAGATGAGTAACAACTTATGAGAAGGTGCTCAGAATGTTCTATGATATTTTGACTTGTGGTGTAGCACTTGAGAAATATGAAATAGTTCGTGAAATTTGAGGCAGCATGGTCTCGTGATTCATGGTCACTCGGGGTGAGTGTAGATGGAGTATATTGTGTGTTGAATGGAGTTAGTCTTAATTCTAAGGCAAGCAAGGATGAATTGGAAGAAGGTGGATTGATTAGCCATAGTTGAATTTGGCATGTTAGGGTCTGTGATCAGTTCATTCAGCGTGATCGTGTTATGCGTATGATTGTGGCGGTACGTGTGAGTTTTATCGGCCGCCATAATTGATGTTATTTAGAAGCATTCTTCTGTTATGACTTGTTAAGTGGAAGCGGGTTCCAGAAGGAATATAGTGTCTTGGGCCACTACTTAGAGATTTGCATATCCTACGGTTATGGGAATTTACCTGTGTATTGCTATGATTCTCCTGAAGTGAGTTAAGTGAAAAGTTCTTACATGATAAAGTATTAAAATATTAATGTTAAAAATCGTGCCCTATCGTATGATGGCACATTGGGTGTAGTGAGTAGCATGAAAATTTGAAGTGAGGTTCAAGGTTGCAGTTTGGTGCTGGTAAGGATGTCACGGGCTCAGTTGAGCAAGGAAAGGGTTGAATGATTAAAGTAAATTGGTGTTGTCTTCAGCGTCACCTGAGATTGATGTTTTGTGGCAAAAGTCCTTGCATCCTGGTTAAGGACTCTTGATCGCTCTTCAGCGTTAGTGCGGCCGATGGTTTTGATGAGCGGACCCGTTATTTATTTCGGAAGATTGTGGGAGCGTGTCCCACTGGAAGCTTGTTTAAACCAAGTATGAGGATTGTGATAATATCATTAATTTGAGACCTTAGGCCTGGAGGGCACTTTGTTTATTGGCTTATTTGCTCCGGTTATGACGGTTGTTCTTGTGTGTTATGAGAAGAGGGAAATTAGTATGTACCTTTGAAAGGTTATTGGCTTAGTTTGATGTGATCAGGATCGACTTGAGGTCGGTGGATGTGTTTAAATGTGAATATGGGCTCTATGCCAGGCTAGTTGTGTTCATTTCAGTAACGCTCCTTATGGAGTAGTCAGGGTGTTATCTCGTTGTTAGATATTTCATGTAGTGATGCATTGCACCGTGTGAGTTGTGAGACGGCCTGAGAAATTGTGTATGTGTTGAGGACCCGCGTGGTAATGTCGTATTATGAGCAAAATGGCTCTTGAGATTCAAATTACATAGCGCACCTCAGTTGTGCTTGAGTTCCATAGCTTATGGCGCTATATGTCCCCCAGGGATGGTATTATGCACTTAGCGTGCTTGTGACAAAATTCGATATCTTGTTGTAATGGGCAATTTAGCTCGATGTATATCTCCTTATGGGAGTTCTATGTGTGGATCGGTTGGCACGCCGCCATGGGTATGTTATTTGGATCGGGTGGCATGCTGCCATAGGTATGATATTTAGATCGGGTTGGACGCCGCAATAGTGTGATGTTCAGTACAGCTCCCCTATTTGCCTTTATGTGTTCTATTTCCCATTTTTCGAGGTGAGCTCGTTCTAGCTGTGAGACTGCGTCGCATGTATGATTCGCGAGCGGGGTAATTAGATCTCCTTTTCAGAGTTCGTTTCCTTCTGTATCACATTCTAATTGGTAGCATATTGGCACATAGTAGCATTATATGGGACTTTTGATTATGTTTGAGGTGGCTTATTTCCTAAGTGGTTCGTACTGGGTGAGACGAGGTTATTGGATTTAGGACCAGTGCAATTTGAGTATATGATGTGTATTAAGGAGCTAGGACCATTAAATGTTTCAGGAAGAGGCAATGACTCTTGTCAGGGGTATAGACCCAATGAATTGTTGATTCAACAGTTGGTTATGAATTTCGGCACATCTCTTCCGTCGTGTCGGTGTTGTAAAAGTTAGAGCAAGACCCATGTAGGCCATGAGGTGCAATGGGAGCATCGGATTCGTGGAATTTCGAGTAATTCAATCAGAAGGGTCATTGTGGTCCTATAGGTAAGTAATGCAAAGTGTGAATTCAACAAAGTTATGCAGTCATGTTTGATTACAGCATATAGTGATGGATATGGTGATCGTATGTTGGAAACAGGCCTAGCATTTAGTTCCGGATGTTAGAATTGGACTTTGAGGCGTATCTGCTTGAACAAAAGAGAATATCATCAGAATTGATCGAGCTAATATGCTCAATTGAATTGTGGTAGCACGGGAAGGTGCATGAGAAGTTAAGCAGCGATTTCAGACCACTCCAGTGTAGTTCTCAGCACGTTCGAGGACAAACGTATGTTTAAGTGGAAGAGAATGTAACGACCCGATCGGTCGTTTTGATCCCTAGCGCATCGTTTAGCAGTCTGAGACCATGAGTAGCTTCATTTCAGCTGTTGTGACTTGTACGTATGGTCGGAATTGAATTTCGGGAAGTTCAGGGTTGATTTGGGAAGAGAATTCTCATTTCGGAAGCTTAAAGTTGAAAGAAATGAACTAGGATTGGAATTTTGAGTAAACAACCTCGGAATCGGGATCTGAAGGTTCTAGCAGGTTTGTACAATGATTTCAGACTTGGGCGTGTGCCTGGATCGGGTTTTGGATAACCCTGGAGCATTTTGGCGCCTATTGTGGAAGTTAACATTTTGGAAGAAATTTCATAAGTTTGGTTCGAAGTGAATTTCAGTGTTATCAATGTCCGTTTGGAATTCCGAAACTCGGAGTACCTCTGTATGGTGATTCTGGAGTTGGGACCGTGATTTGAAGTGAATTCGGAGGTCCGTAGGTCATTTTGAAGCCATTTGGCTAAAGATAGAAATTTGAAGGTTTTTGAGAAGTTTGACCGGAAGTGGACTTTTTAATATCGGGGTCGGAATCCGATTTCGGAAGTTGGAGTAGGTCCGTAATGTCAAATATGACTTGTCTGCAAACTGTGAGGTCAATCGGACATGATTTGATAGGTTTAAACATCGAAAGTAGAAGTTGGAAAGTTCAAAGTCCATAAAGCTTGAATCAGGGAGTAATTCATGGTTCTAGCGTTGTTTGATATGATTTGAGGCCTCGAGCAAGTCCGTAATGTGTTTTGGGATTGGTTGGTAGTTTTGGTTGGGATCCCGAGGGCCTTGGGTGGATTCCGGGTGGCTAACGGGTTGAAAAATGGAATTTGGGAAGGTTTGAGGTTGCTGCTTCTGTCATAACCGCATCTGCGGTCAAAATCTCGCAGAAGCGGAAGGGGGCCAAGCCCAAGGAAAACGTAGAAGTGGCCCAGGGACCGCAGAAGCAGTTTCGCATAAGCGGCCCCCAGACCACAGAAGCGGTCAGCTCCCTCTTGACCTAAGCCGCAGAAGCGGCCAAAAATCGCAGAAGCGGAAAATGCACATCAAAAGCGGAATACCTAGAGGCAGCAAGGTTGTTTTAAATCATGATTTGGGTTCATTTCTCTCATTTTTCATGGCTTGGGGCGATTTTGGGGAGCTTCAACAGAGGTTTTTCGTCATCAATAATAAGGTAAGTTATCCCCACCTATTTTGAGTTAAATACATCAATTTTGTAAGGATTTGGGCATGAAAATTTGTATAAAAATTGAGGTTTTGGTGGAAAACCTAGAAAGTTATATTCTTGGAATTTAGCCACGATTTTGGGTATGGAATGTAGAAAAAATTATATATTTGAGTTCCTAAGGTCATGGGTAATCTTTATCTTCGAGAAATTTCGGAATTCGGGCACGTGGGTCCGAGGGCATTTTAGTCATTTCACTAAGCGGAGTTGGGAATTTGTATAATTGTTAACAAGTATTTGAGCATGTTCTCATTAGTTTGTCGTTAATTGGCTAGTTTTGGTGCATTTTGCGTCGGTTCAAGCCTTCGGAAGAATGTAGAATGCCGGTTATGATCTTCGGAGCAAGGTGAGTCTCATTTCTAACCTTGTAAGAGGGAATTGCCCCCATAGGTGAAATAATTGACTAGGTGATCCTATATGTGGGGGCTATGTACGCGCGAGGTGACGAGAGCCCATGCATAGCTACTATTATGCTATTGTCCGGGTAGTTAGGACCCATAAGCATGTTATACTTGGATTATTTATGAACCCATTAATAGCTTGAATTATCTAAATCACCTTGGATAAGTGAATGAATTTAAAAAGTGAATAAACATCATTTTTTCTGAATTGTTAAAATATAGAAATTGCCTTAATTGGATAAATATCCCCGATAAATTCTTAATTGGTTACTTGAGCATGTATTTTATGTGTACCCGCATCGTATGCGAGATTCGCAAGCAGAGTATGTGTTTATTTATGGAACGGGCCGAGTGCCTTGGTAGATTGAATAGATGCATCTATTGGTTCGGGCCGTTCAACGCTCGGCAGTGCACAGTTTACATTCCTGTTGGATTTAGTCGTCGCCTCAGTGTGATTTGCGCATGTTATTTGTCGCTTGAGAATTTTAAATGTGGGTTTGGCCCTTCGTGGCTTGATATAAATTGATAAGATATTAAATAATAAACCTTGGAAGCCCTTTCTTAATTGTTGAAATTTGAACTACTATATAAATACATGATTTTCCTCGCATTTCTAGAATATTGTTAATTGACCTCAAGTGAGTGTTGAAGTTGGCCAGCTTGTCTCTACTTCTTCGAGATTAGGTGGGATACTCATTGAGTACACGTTGATTATGTACTCATACTACACTTCTGTGCATTTTTGTTGCATATGTATATATACCTATAGCAGCCTACTGGGCGTAGCAGCGCGGATGATTTTGGGACTTGGTGAGCTGCATTGTTCGAGGCGACCCGCAGCTAGTGTAGTTCCTTTCAGCATTTGTATATTATTCCCTATCCACTGTATTTCGGGCATATGTTGTATTTTATTTTCCTTATCAGTAGTTGCTCATGCACTTGTGACACTGGGTTCTGTGATGGTTTTCGAAATATTTGTACTAATCATTTATTGTTTAATTTGAATTGAAGTAAAGATTGTTTTTAATTATGAAAAATGGAAAGAGAAATCTTAGATTTTCAAAAGTATTAAAATAGAATTTAATTGATAATTTAGTTGGCTGGCCTGACAGAGGTGTCCGGTGCCACCACGACCCTTAGTGGATTTTGGTGGGGTGAGTGCAGTAGTAACGTAGTTCACTGTAGCTCGCAGGAGTCCCAATTCGGAAATGAGAAGGGGAGTCCTGGGCTATATTAGTAGGGCGTGGAACTACATGTGTAGACGCGTTTTGGGGGTAACTTAGTTCCCTTAAAACAAATCTGTGCGGTCTAGACCCAAAGCGGACAATATCTACACAATGTTTGGTTGGGTCATTACAGTTGGTATCAGAGACGACTTTCCAATGTACGATGGGTGGGTACCCACAACGAGGACGTTGTGTCCTTGTTGGTGGGGTGAGTGCAGTGGTAACGTAGTTTACTGTAGCTCGCAGGAGTCCCACATCGGAAATGAGAGGGGGAGTCCTAGGCTATATTAGTAGGGCTTGGACCTACATGTGTAGACGCGTTTTGGGGGTAACTTAGTTCCCTGAAAACATCAGTGCGGGCTAGCCCCAAAGCGGACAATATCTATACAGTGTTGGGCCGGGTCATTACACCGAACCATCACTTCCTACCATAAAGATTGTAGAAAAATGATTTGGACCTCGAAATTGTAGTCATGTATTTGGCTTGGGGTTGGAGTAAAGACGAAAGATTTGAGAGGTGGAACTTCCTCAAACACTGAATTATTGGCTATGCTACGTGCAACTGAAAATGAAAACTAATATTTGAAGGATCGTTTGTCTAACTTCAAAAATGAGATGAAAGAAGTGAGGCAATTAAAAGAATTATTATTAGCGCAACAAACCTATTTTCAGCCTCCAGTTCGGGAGAATGACTATTCGGATCCTTGGTTTACCAAGTGAGTAACAATTTACTTGAAACATCGATTCATTTTGTAGATTTAAGTGTATGTTATAATATATCCTTTGCAGAATTTATATCTTCTGTTGATTATAAATTATGTCCTTATCTTTCATTTTAGCCTTTTTTCCCTAAGACAAAATCTTATACAGACATATAGCCTCAACAAAAAGGGAAAAATATCACTTCCAAACAAGTAAACAATTAAGTTTTCATCGTCGTTTAATAGTAAGTTTTCCAACATGACAGATCAAGCGTGACTTTAGTCAACTGTGATTGTTAATAAATATTATTTCATTACAGGATCATGATGGCCACTTGCCTACTGTGGAATTTCAAACTCTTGAGGTGTTTTGTTCAATATGTTTAGCTACATCTTTGTTCTTTAAGAAATATTGCTTCCTCTGTACATTATTCATTTGAAAATGGAATAAGCAGAACAAAAAAATGTGTGTCAGTCTGGAGATGCTGGCCGATGCATGCAAAATTGCAAATTTATAGTTTGTCACCTAGATTGGCTCTAATATGGTTCATCCGTAGTGTAGGACTTTTCAAAATCTATGATGTTGCTTCTCAGACAGGGAAGGCCTGCTATTAGTAATGCTGATATTTTATTATACCATCTATAATAGGATTAAAGAAAAAATAGGACAAGAAATGTTAGCTTCCAGAAATTATATCACTAAGCCCCGACATAGTCCCATCTATGGTTGCAGGTTGTAGAACTCATATATATCAGCTAATAAAGGGAAAGGATTGGACCTGCTTCCATGGTAACAATAGTATAGTTGTCTGTGATTTTGTAGAGTGCTTTCCATTTCTGATAACGTAATCCGTTATTAATCTGTTATATTATTTCTCCTTTTTAGCCACGTGCAAGTTAAAGAAATAAGAAATAGATACTTCTACAGGATCTACAATTTTTGCTTGTTCAAGATTCGTTTTATATTTGCCTACATAATCTCCAATAACCTTAAAATCATAGTCATCTATATGTTCTTCATACTTTTTGTTTTTAGTTTTAGTCTGTAAAATCCTCTCGAAACCAAAGACCATATCAGCCCATTTTGTTTCACAAAAACCATATGCTGGATTTGTCCCTTTTCTTTTAACTGATTCCTTTTTCAATTGTAGGACAGTGGGACTAGTTGAGGAGCACTAGTGTCTTTTTTTATGGTGTATAATAAACTTAATAAAGACAATATGGTCTGCTATGCTTGGCATGAAGCATGATAGATAAAATTAGTATCTGATTCCATTTTGAATGGAGTTAAAATGATACACATAAAACATAATAGTGTAGATCATACTTGAATTTCTCAAACTTGGATTAACCAAGAAACATGAAAAATACAAAATAGTAGAGAACATTGCTATGTAGTACTGTAGAGAATATTGTCAATGCAAAAAGGCCATTTACTTAGATATCTATAAAAATTTGAATAATATAAAGAAAGAGATCGAAACTATGAGCTTTTAGGAATTTTAAGTATAGCAAGCATAGGACATACGTCCTCGGCTACCTCCTCAAATAGAATGTTCGTTGACTTGAATTTTGGGTAGTTGAACTTGCAATTTTAGGTTTATATATACCAATTGTGTATGGTTTTGGTTGATAATGCTTTGAATCTTTACCTTTTTTCTTCAATCCATTGTTATCTATCTATTGTCTTTTAGACTATTTTTGTGTATATGCATTAGCTTAGCTAATTCTCAATGGAGGTTATTAGGGAAGAGAGTTTATGTGACGACCCGACCCGTCGTCTCAGGAGTAACCGCCCCATTACCCCCATTTTACGCTTCTTCATGTTTCATCATCAGTATTTGGTGTGTTAGAGTTGATTTGGATTGATTTTGGTAGAAAATGAGACACTTAGTCTCTTCAAGGAAGGTTTGGTTTGGTAAAGTCAACCGGAGGTTGACTTTTGAGTTATAAGGCTCGGATACAATTTTCGGTGATTCAGTTAGCTTCGGGGGTTGGTTTGTGACTTAGGAGTATGATCGGAATTGATTTTGGAGGTCCAGTGTAGAATTAGGCTTGAATTGGCAAAATTAGAATTTTGGCGAATTTCGGTTAATAGGTGAGATTTTGATCCGAGGGTCAGAATGGAATTCCGAGAGTTGTTATAGTTTCGTTAAGTGATTTGGGAAGTGTGTGAAAATTTTCATATTATTTGGAGGGGATTTGGTTAGTTTTTGATCAAATGCGTATTTTGGAAGTTTTTAAGGAGCTTAGGCTTGAAATCGATGAGAAATGATGGTTTTAATGTTGTTTGAGGTGTTTTAATGATTGGAAGAAGTTTGGATGATGTTATAGGAGGTGTTGGTATTTTTGGTTGAGGTCTCGGGGGCCTCGGGGTGATTTCGGATGGTTAACAGGAAGTTTTGAACTTGTGAAAATGGAAAAGTGCTGCTGCTTCTGGTATTTTCGCTTCTGCGGGAATGGGACCGCATAAACGGTTTCGCGGATGCGAGATAGAGGGCCGCAGGTGCGGTTTTGTGAAGGATCATCAGGGAGAGCAGATGCGGAGTGGGGACCACATCTGCGGAGTCGCAGATGCGACTGTTGACCGCAGAAGCGGTATTTGGGATGTTAATGGAATCCGCAAATGCGGAGCCTGGTCCGCAAAAGTGGAAGCCGCAGATGCGGGATTTGACCGCAAATGCGGCCAGGGGCGTTAAGTGATTTTCTACAGAAGTGGAGGGAAGGACCGCAGAAGCGGTATCGCATATGCAGCTTGGAAACCGCAGAAGCGGAAAGGTCTGGGCAGAGGTATTTAATTTCATCTTCGCGAATTTTGAAGGGTTTATCATTTTTTTTGACTAGGACTTGGAGAGTTTTTGGGCAATTTTTGAAGAGGGTTTCAAGGACTTTGATCAGGTATGAATTCTTGGACTTCAAACATGATTTTATGGTGTAAATACATGGATTAGAACTGAAAACTCAAGGAATTAAAGGTCAAAAATGGTTGTTTAGGGCTCGAACTCAAGAGAGTTAAGAATGGGGATTTGAAGGGTCAATTGGACCTCGATTCTTGTAATTTTGATGTGTATAGACTCATGGAGAGATAATGAACCCGTTGATGTGAAAATTTTTGAGATTTGAGAAATGGGCCCGGGGCTCGGGTTTTGATAATTTCGGGATTTGTGCCCGTTATTGATTGTTTTTGCTTGGGCTTTATTCCTTTAGTATATTGTGATGTATTCGCTCTGATTTTGGTTAGATTCGACACGCGTGGAGGTCGATTTGAGAATCAAAGGCGTCGCGATCTAGAGATTTAGCGGTTCGAGGTGAGTAATGATTGTAAATGATATTCTAAGGGTTTGAAACCCCGGACTTGCACATCATAGTGCTATATTGAGGTGACTTGCACGTCGGATAGCGAGCGTGGGGTAGAGCACCATTGGGGATTGTGACTCGGTCCATCCCGATTGATGAATTTACTGCGTATTTGACTGAAATTACTTGTTATCATCACAATTTGGGCTGATTGCTATATTTGGCTTCGTGCCAATTATTTGAACCCTTCGGGGATAATTGTTGATAATTTCTCACTAATTTAGTTATATATTTGAACTCAGTCATGTATTTTCCACTGTTTAAAAAACTCAGCCAAGTTATTATGCCTTAAATACTCAAAATGATATTTCCATAAAATGTTTTGGGCTGAGCATCATACTTTATTGTTTCCCGAGCGGCTTACATGATTTTGTTGACTGAGAAGGGCCGAGGGCCTGTATTGTGAGGATACTTATGGATCAGGCTACACGCCGCAGTGGTACTATATTGATATTGAGGCCGAGAGCTTGATTGATGCCACGGGATGGCTTCATATTGTGCTTGGGTTGTAGGAGCCCCTCCGGAGTCTGTACACACACCAATGAGCATCGTCGATGTTAAATGGATCAAGCTGCTCGTCGCAGCGATATATGGATCGGGTTGTACACCGCAGTGGTACTGGTACTATTTGATGTGTTTACCCTATTTCATTTGTCTTCCATTATATGTTGTTGTGCTTCTTCTTGCAATATTCACCTGTTGTTCTGGTATTATCTGATAACCGAGTGTGGTGCCTGAGAGGCGGACTTCTGTGTTTATCTGCACTATTTGTTTTCTGCATTCATTTGCACATCTGTTGAAAAAGTCATTTTCAAAGAGGTTTTAAACTGCGCTAAAATATTTCTAAAGGTTTTATAGCTTCACTGCTTTCTCTCAATAGGATTTTCATTGCTCCCTTATTGTATGATGGATTGATTTATGTGATTTCTTACTGCTCAGTTATTATTTACCTTATTACTCACTGAGGTGGAGTACTCACTTTACTCCCTACACCTCGCTTGCAGATGCAGGTATTTGTTCACCCGGTAGCGGGCTTTGGCTGATCAGAGACAGAGTTATAGGAGTAGCAAGGTAGCCTGCGTTTGCAGCACTATTTTTCCTCTCTTTTTGATCATTGATCCGGCTTTGTATATTTTAGGTCTTGTAGCTAAACTTATACTCTGTTAGATGCTCGTGACTTGTGATACCCCAGTTTGGGTTGTGTTGGGTTGTAAATTTCGTTAATTAATATCATTAAGTCATAGTTTTGCTGTTCATTTGTGTTTAACTACTTTGAAAGAGACGAGTTGGGTTAGTTAGCTGGCCTTGTCTTCACGAGAGGCGCCATCACAACCAGTGTGGGGTTTTAGGCCCTGACAAGTTGGTATCAAAGCCTAGGTTACTAGGTCTCATGAGTTATGAGCAGGTTTAGTAGAGTCTCGTGGATTAGTATGGAGACATCTGTATTTATCCTCGAGAGGCTGTAGAACCTTTAGGAAAGACTCCACATTCTTGAATTCTTATCGTGCATCCTTGATTCAGCTTGAAAAGAAATCTTGAAATTCCTTCCACGTGTTTGTATGCACGCATGAGCGCTCAGTATCATTTGTGCCTTGATGGTTTGTGATTCGCCGATCAAGGGGCGAGATGTGATCTTTGTGAGTTTGATGTTGGGCCAGTCTGGAGAACTTGAGGCCGGATCTTTTCCTATGGCTTGAGCACCGAGGTGCCGATTGTGTGAGCAAGTGTTTTAAATTTATATGTTTGGTATTGTCCCTATTAGCCGCAATGGCGGTTGGATATCCATGTGATAAGTATGTTGGTACTGTGAGATGTATCTATATGACTTGGTAGTGACGAAGAAGTCTGCTGGATAATAGATGAACTGTTAAGTGCTCATTTCCTATTGTGATTTGATGTGTAGCCCCAATTATGGGCGCGTGAAGGATCGTTTCGTGTCTCTTAGTTGGAGAGTGAAGTGCATTTCATGTGGAGGTTGAGTTCAGACCCAGGAAGACTAAATAACTGTATAATGTGTATGACGGTGGAAGGTATGCAGAAATACTAAATTGAGGCGAAGCAGGTGGGTTATCTCATGCGAAGTGTTCTTAAGTGGTATGATCCTTATGTGTATGTTAGAAGATCTCATGTGTAATTGAAGGGTACGTGTTGAAATTTGAAAATCTGGGTCGCTTAAGAAAGTGGACTCAACTAATGCGGGGATGAATGCGAGATTTGCACAGGATTACAGTACTAGATGATCTGCGTTTTCACAAACTTGTAAATGATTTGAGTTTAATCTCACTATGGTATTGTGGCATCATTAGAGTAAAAGTGTTATGAGTTGTTGAGTGTGTCTTGATATATGGCTTTGAGCCAAGTGGAGGAGTCTGCGGTGAGCACTTGATTGCACGGTTAGGCACTATATTAGTTCCGGTTTGGGGCATGCAAGTGCATTAGCTATGGCTAGAGTAAAAGAAAATTTTGGCAAAGGTTATATTATGTTCCATAGGGTATGAGAATCAAGGAATGTCCAGAGTTGTTGTTGGTAAAGAATACTCGGTGCATAGAGTAGGAAGTTATTTGGTTGTATGAGGATGAGGATCTCATTTTACGGTATCGGAGTGCCAATAAGGCACGAGTGGTTCTGTTCGTTAGGTCAGGTAATTTGCAGTTTGAATAAGAGTGAATGACTTTCGAGAATGGTTCTAAAGTGTTCAAGATTATATAGGGAACAATCAGGTGTATTAAGGTTGTGTATGTGGTTAGAGACTGTGTTTTCATTGGAAAAGGTCAAGACTTGTGTTATTTTTATGTTAATTGTGGGATTCTATGTATCAGTATCTGGAAAGTAAAGGTAATAGATTTAGATTCGCAGGAAGTTCTTCAGAATAAAGTATTTTGGGAATGTGGTATTTCTGGGGATATGTGAGAGAATGTTCAGTGGCTCATGGGTCTGAGACAGTGTGGTCTTATGCTTGGGTCTCCTGTGGTAAGCTTGGGTTGAGGAACTGTGGTGCTACAGCAAGGGGGAATATCAAGTTGGTGATGAATCAGAAGGGAAATTAGATATATGGAATAGCTTGATAATAGACCGAATCGGTATGGTAAGGATATGATTAATTCTTCGTATGTGCTCGAGGTAATGAGCCCTTACAGGTATTGTGCAACAAAGCTCTTGAGTTCTGATAGCTTGCTTAGCTTAGTTTGGATAGAAGGATTCAGGCCTGGCAGTTTAGCTCGTGCAAATGGAATTGGGAGAGAGTTCTTGTTTGGTTTTATTGTGGTTTGGAAATGTATATTTCTATGGGTATGCGGAGCATGGGATGTGTAATGATTTTTCTTCTAAACGAGATCAATGGAAGTTCTTGGCTAGATGAGCTACAGTTCAGTTCTCAAAAGAAGTTCATGAAATTCTTAGGCAACGGGTAGCCTCGAGTAATCAAGGAAATGGTACTGCTAATTGGAAGTGATTTGATGAGAGTAATTGTCTCGAAAAAGGGTAAAATGATTAAAAATATGATACTCTGGTAGTATTGCGGCACTTTCTTGTTGGATCGATTGTGATATTCGAGTTTGCTTGGTGGCATAAGGAAATTTTATAGTATCTATCGTGGAATGATGTGGTATGTAAGGTGTGGTATGCTGTCGAACGGCAAAAATTGGGATCGGGTACGATGATTCGTGTGTCATATGGAGTTGGAGACCGGGAGTTCTCATGTATAGGCTATGTTGTGGTTGTGGATCGTATGTATCGACACTGTTTAGCAGCTATCGGGATTTGGAGGCCCGAGTGGATCTTTACTTGCTGGTATGTTAGATTTTTAGATGTAATGTTGGAATTCAGACTGGTTGTCTTCGTGTTGGGTGATTCTGAACTATTAATCCATGGGCTATGTCGGAAATGCTACGGGTTGAGTGGCGAGATGCGTTGGATTATGTTCTAGCAGAGTGGTTTATATTTCAAAGAGTAAGCGGACAGCTGGGAAGAATTGCTTTTATTAATTGGGCCTTCGTGATGGATGTCAGTGCAGAGGTTTCTACCATTGCTTCAGTTCCGGTGTTGAGGCACTTTTCAAATGTATTTTTTGTGGTCAGGCATGTCGCCGGACGAGGTTGTGGATTTCGGTATTGATTTGGTGCCAGGCACCATATCGTATGGCTCCGGTAGGAGCTGTATTAGTGGAAGGTACATCTTCAGGCTTCCTTGATTATGAGTTCGTTGGCAGGTCAATGTGGATGCGTGTTCTAGCTGGAGTCGGTTTGGTTGGCCCCAAAATTTTAATGTTGAGGGATAGGTTGATTCGATCGTTAGTAACTTGTTAGTGATCTGGGGAGATCTATGAATTGCTTTTGTGCTGCAAGATGTTATGATTCGTTGGTTATGGGCACATGTAGTGCGGTTCTATTGGGATTCATAGTTAAAGTCGTGTGGGAAGAGTAATTTGATGTTGCTTGGTAATTGACGTACCGGTTATGTTTTATCAAGCTTGTGTGGCATATGTTATTTGTTTCACCGTGGGTGTAATGAATTGCTTTGGTTCCAGACATTAAATTGTGCGTGGCTGTCGATTTTAAGCATAGTGACTTGAGGTGTTTCATGTGTAACAGTGTTGGATAGGATTGCGCATTGTAGCGAGGCCACGTGGAGATATGACCTTTCGGGGTAGATTCAGGTGTTCTATTCTATGATGTGAGACGGGGTCTCAGCCCTGTGTTGTGATGGTACTGATGAGCTTGAGGTACAGTTCTTTCGTTGGAGTCATTTTTCATGATTTAAGCATGTTCAGACCATTTCTTATTAGTGTGCGTATTATTCAAGTTATGGCTTAGGCCTCTATTGAGGTGTCATATCACCAGAGTGGTGTGTTGGATTTGAGGTGATCTATTGGGTCATTAATAAATACTAACGGATTTGATTTCAGCTTGTTGGAAGGATAATATCGAGGGTCGGCTCGGAATCTGCTATGGTATTAGTCAAAAGGGAAGTGGTTTCATGAATGGTTGATCTGAGAAATGGTTACGGTTCTTTTTATTTTGCGTGTTTCACTCATCGTTGGCAGTATATGAAAGTGTTGGAATAAGACCTTAGTTGATAAGAGATTTTCTACCGGTATTCAGGTGTTGTGGGCAACTGTTATGAATAGAAGTTATCGTTTAGAGTGTTTGGGTTATATAGAATATCATATGATTGCACCTGAGGTTGCAGGTATAGGTAATTACAGCTGGTTCGGGCATATTCTGAGTATAGATGTGAGGTTCTAATCTTGTGTATGATTTTCGAAAGTGCAATGTGGTTCTATGGTTTATGGACTAGACGGATTGTGAAATTTCAGCTATGTTGTGTTATCAGACATATGCGAGATAGGGTGACGTGGGATCACCCCCGGATATATGCTTGGTAAGGTCATTCAGCTATTGGTTGGCTTCTAGGACAACTTTGGGTAAGCTCGAGGATGAGCGTTTGTTTAAGTTGGGGAGGATGTGACCACCCGACCCGTCATCTCAGGAGTTACCGCCTTGTTTCCTCTATTTTATGCTTCTTCATGTTTCATCATCAGTATTTGGTGTGTTAGAGTTGATTTGAATTGGTTTTCGTAAAAAATGAGACACTTAGTCCCTTTAAAGAAAGTTTGGTTTGGAAAAGTCAACCGGAGGTTGACTTATGAGTTATAACGCTCGGATGCGATTTTCGGTGATTCGGTTAGCTTCGGGGGTTAGTTTGTGACTTAGGAGTGTGATCGGAATTGATTTTGGATGTCCAATGTAGAGTTAGGCTTGAATTGGCAAAATTAGTGTTTTAGCGAATTCCGGTTGATAGGTGAGATTTTGATCCGAGGTTCAGAATAGAATTCTGAGAGTTGCTGTAGTTTCGTTAAGTGATTTGGGAGGTGTGTGCAAAATTTCATTTCATTTGGAGGTGATTTGGTTAGGTTTTTGATCGACTGCGTATTTCGGAAGTTTTTAAGGAGCTTAGGCTTGAATTCGATGAGAAATGATGGTTTTAATTGTGTTTGAGGTGTTTTAATGATTGGAACAAGTTTGGATGATGTTATAGGAGGTGTTGGTATTTTTGGTTGAGGTCTCGGGGGCCTCGGGGTGATTTCGGATGGTTAACGGGAAGTTTTGAACTTGTGAAAAGGGAAAAGTGCTGTTGTTTCTGGTATTTTCTCTTCTGCGGGAATGGGACCGCAGAAGCGGTTCCGCAGATGCGAGATAGAGGGCCCGCATGTGCAGTTTTGTGAAGGCTCATCAGGGACCGCAGATGCGGAGTGGGGACTGCATCTGCGGAGTCGCAGATGCGACTGTTGGACCGCAGAAGCGGTATTTGGGATGTTAGTGGAATCCGCAAATGCGGAGCCTGGTCCGCAAAAGCGGAAGCCGCAGATGCGGCCTGGGGCATTAAGTGATTTTCTACAGAAGTGGAGGAAAGGACCGCAGAAGCGGTATCGCATATGCGGCGTGGAAGCCGCAGAAGCGAAAAGGTCTGGGTAGAGGTATTTAATTTCATCTTCGCGAATTTTGAAGGGTTTCTCATTTTTTTAACTCGGACTTGGAGAGTTTTGGGGCGATTTTTTAAGAGGGTTTCAAGGACTTTGATCAGGTATGAATTCTTGGACTTAAAACATGATTTTATGGTGTAAATACATGGATTAGAACTGAAAACTCAAGGAATTAAAGGTCAAAAATGGTGGTTTAGGGATTGAACTCAAGAGAGTTAAGAATTGGGATTTGAGGGGTCAATTGAACCCCGATTCTGGTAATTTTGATGTGTATAGACTCATGGCGAGATAAGGAACCCGTTGATGTCATAATTTTTGTGATTTGAGAAGTGGTATCGTGGCTCGAGTTTTGGTAATTTCAAGATTTGTGCCTGTTATTGATTGTTTTCACTTGGGCTTTGTTCCCTTAGCATATTGTGATGTATTCACTCTGATTTTGGTTAGATTTGACGCGGGTGGAGGCCGATTTGAGGAGAAAAGGCGTCGCGAGCTAGAGATTTCGCCGATTCGAGGTGAGTAATGATTGTAAATGATAGTTTGAGGGTTTGAAACCCCAGACTTGCACATCATAGTGCTATATTGAGGTGACTTGCACGTCGGATAACGAGCGTAGGGTAGAGGACCTTTGGTGATTGTGACTCGGTCCATCCCGATTGATGAATTTACTGTGTATTTGACTAAAATTACTTGTTATCATCACAATTTGGACTGATTGCTATATTTGGGCTTCGTGCCAATTATTTGAACCCTTCGGGGATTGTTGTTGATAATTCTTCACTGATTTAATTATATATTTCAACTCAGTCATATATTTTTCACTATTTTGAAAACTCAGCCAAGTTATTAT
Organism: Nicotiana glauca; assembly: GCA_026770625.1. NCBI lineage: Eukaryota > Viridiplantae > Streptophyta > Magnoliopsida > Solanales > Solanaceae > Nicotiana > Nicotiana glauca. Next base: position 40,039 of record MU785126.1, on the reverse strand, counting down.
GACTTAAATACTCGAAATGATATTTCCATAAAATATTTTTGACTGACCATCATACTTTATTGTTGCCCGAGTGACTTAGGTGATTTTGTTGACTGAGAAGGCCCAAGGTCCTGTATTGTGAGGATACTTATGGATCGAGTTGTACGCCGCAATGGTACTATATTGATATTGAGGCCGAGAGCCTGATTGATGCCACGGGATGGCTTGATATTGCGCTTCGGTTGTAGGAGCCCCTCCAGAGTCTGTACACACCCCTAGTGAGAGCCGTCGATGTTAAATAAATCGGGCTGCATACCGCAACGATATATGGATCGGGCTGCACGCCGCAGCGGTACCGGTACTATTTGATGTGTTTACCCTATTTCATTTGTCTGCCATTATATGCTATTGTGCTTCTTCTTGCAATATTCACTTGTTGTTCTGGTATTATCTGATAACCGAGTGTGGTGCCTGAGAGGCGGACTTCTATGCTTATCTGCACTATTTGTTTTCTATATTCATTTGCATAGCTGTTGAAAAAGTCATTTTCAAAAGAGGTTTTAAACTGAGCTAAGATATTTCTAAAGGTTTTATAGCTTCACTGCTTTCTCTCAAAGGGCTTTTCACTGCTCCCTTATAGTATGATGATTTGCTTTATGTAATTTCTTACTGCTTAGTTATTATTTACCCTTATTACTCACTGAGTTGGAGTACTCACTTTACTCCCTGCATCTCGCGTGCAGATGCAGGTATTTGTTCACCCGGTAGCGGGCTTTGGCTGATCAGAGGCAGAGTTATAGGAGTAGCAAGGTGACTGTCTGCGTTCGCAGCACTATTTTTCCTCTCTTTTGGTTCATTGATCCGGCTTTGTATATTTTAGGTCTTGTAGCTGAACTTATACTCTGATAGATGCTCGTGACTTGTAACATCCCAGTTTGGGTTGTGTTGGGTTGTAAATTTCGTTAATTAATATCATTAAGTTGTATTTTTGCGTTCATTTGTGTTTAACTACTTTGAAAGAGACGAGTTGGATTAGTTGGCTGGCCTTGTCTTTACGAAAGGCGTCATCACGACCAGTGCGTGGTTTTGGGTCATGACAGTTTAGCACTCAAGCTTGAAGCTTGACATAACTTGAAGAGGCCGCAGCTCCTGATTGAATGAAATATTCTCCATTCAACATTAGGTCCCCATCTGTTCTCCAATTCCATTCCTGATTGAAGTCTAGCCATTTTCTTTTTTGCTTCTTTTTTATCTGTCTAGCCCTGATTTTGTTCCATCTACATTGTTATAGTTTTTCAAAATAAAATTTCTTATTTCTTCTATAGGTTTTGGATATTGAAGTTCAAGAAGCAGATTTTGATGACATACTGATTGACCATTTTTTTGCTGGAAATGTCAAGAAAGTTTTACATGTCAATCGAGGGATATTAGTGATATATAGATTATATTTTTGCTAAATGTTTATGAACACATCGTGACTAGCTTATCATTGATATACGGTGCAGCTAACTGATGTTGATATAATTTTTGGTAATATTTTATAAAAATATATCATCTATATATATTTGATTTTGTCGTTGCAAATTGAATGTGATTTAGGGAATTACTTGTTTCTTTGGGGAATAGACTGTTAGTCCTTAAATCCTTTTTTTGGAGTATAAAATTTGGTTGCTAAATCTGTAGCTTTGTAATGCTGCCCTATTCAACTTAGCGACCAGCTTTAAACTTCTCGCAAAATATATAACGGCCAACTTCTAACTAGCCGTGAAAGTACTATTTAACGACCATATTTAAACTAGTTGCAAAAATATTCTAAGGACCAGGAATTTAGTCCATAAAATATGTAAATAGGCACCAGAAATATGGTCCATAAAATTCATTTAAGGACTAGTTTTAAACTGGTAGCAAAACAGTTTTAACGACCAGTACCGCACCTAGTCCTTAAAAACCTTTAGCGCGGAAGCTATAAGGACCAGATTAACTGGCCGCTATTGACCATTTAGGACCAATTTCTTACTTTTAGGGACCAGTTTTCTCTTTGTTATTGAGCATTTTTATGGTAGTGAATAACCTACTACGAAACTTCTATGAAAACAGATATATTACAATTCAGAACAAAAGCTCGACTTAACAACTAAAGAACTTGAGCAGCTTCATCCAAGAACCTAGTCTTCAGTTGATCGAGTTGGATCTTCAGAAGTACCTTGTTGCTTTGCTTGCTATTGTCATAAGTATTCTCATGCTTTCTGTCAATAGCAGTAGTCTTGAATTGTGGTAGAAGGTCTTCTTTTATAGGTGCAAAGTTGGCTGATTCAATTAATGCTCCAAAATCCAAAATATTTCGGTTAGGAAAATCCTTTTCCGCTTAGGCTAAGATTCCTTATTTGACTCCAACTTACATCTTACTTGCTTCCGACGGATATTTTGCATATACGCATATTTCTTTTGTTCCATGAAGTCCTCCAAAGCGCGTATTCCTTTTTCACGGACATGATCTTATAGGAATCCCTACTCGCATTAGAATGCTGGTCTTCCGCATCTGACTCGATAAATTTAGCTAGCCTGCTATAAACCTGGTTCTTTTGACGTTCATCATACTCACTTAGGTACATTTTTACAGCAGTCTTGCAATATGCCAGAATAGACCTTGAAACTTGGTTCTTACATAGTTTACTAATAATCAAAACACAATATGTTCTCAGCTCAACATGATGCAACAATATATTATCATTTATGTACGTAAGATTTTTTGTTTTTTTTTGTTTTTTTTTCATTTGCTTAGACTTAGTATAAAAAATATGTAGACCGTCAACCAGCTCAACTTCGATATAGATAAAAAGAATCTTTGCTATCTTCATGAATATTATTTAAGCTAGTCCAATTACAAACTCTTGTAACGTAATCAATTCTTTTTCATAATTAACCATTCATCTTACAATTGTTAGTGTTGAATTTGTTAATGTTATTGCTGTTGTTGTTGTCGATGTTGGTATCGTAATTACTAGCTATTAATAATATTTACAAATACAAGCAGTTTTATAGTAGTTACCCTATTTTGATTCGGTCTCTGCTCAATGAATTCATTGTCTGCAAGGCTAACTGATGATCACTAACGATTCTGATTTCATAAACTCGTCTTTATATTAATATATTTTCTTGGAATTAGTATCAAATTAGACAACCATTTCTTTTCTAGTAACAGATCTTTCTTCTTGTTATTCTATCTCAAAAAAATCGTCATACTTTTTTATTTAGAAACAGTTTAACTTTAAATTTGTTATTTTGATCAGAGAAGTAATTAACAAAAAGGGATCACTATAGTAGTATATTACTGCATAGTAATTGTACAACAGTGAGGGAGTCTCACGACCCCAGGTTTATTACATAAACGTTCCCTCAAGAAAACTATTACTCAACATATATTTAATATAAGCAACATATCACGGCAATCTCCTTGACATTATTCCTTACACCGTGCTGCTCATTAATAACTGATTCTGCAACAAAAGACATCAAAATAAAAGTCATCACAAAGAAAAAAAAGATCAGCACATTTTCTCAGTCCATAGTCCCACTAACTATTACTCCCTCCGGTCCATAATAAGTGTCTATTTTACTTTTTGATTTTGGTCCAAAATAAGTATCTACTTAGGTAATCAAGAAAAAATTCAATTAGTTTTTACTCTTTTACCCTTATGTGCATATCCCTAAAAAAATTTCTCTCTCATCACATTAACTTACTAAATATGGCTAGTCATACTAGGTAATTTTATATAGGATTTAGTATTTTCTTAATGGGCGTGTTAAAAATAAAACAGACGCTTATTGTGGACCGGAGGGAGTAATATATAAAAGTATACAACTAATAAAAAGAAGAGTTCTAATATGAAGCATTATCACGGTAACTTTTTCACTAAAATTCAGTTTCCTTATTTTATACTTACTTTATTTGAATTTATTTGAATCTATTTAGTCCGTGCCAAAAAGAATGACTTATTTCCCTATTTGAAAATAATTTACCTTTATGCAATGATTTATAGCCACACAAAATATAAATGTTTTATTTTACACCACAAATTCAAAAGTGGTTCACATAAATTGGAATGGAGGGAGTATTTATATAGAAGTGAACATGCAAATTTTCTTTTTTTTAGGGAAAGGGCCTAAACTACCCAAATCACTTGTTAAATAATTTACAGATACCCTCCGTCAATCTATCCGTCCAAAAAAACACACGACAATAATTATATTAACAAATTGCCCTCGCATCTAACGGAAATATTTGGGGGCGTTCAATTTAGTGACGAGGCAATTTCTTACTGGCCACGTGACAATCTCGAGCTAAAACAAAAAATTGACCTTATTTTCTTATCTGGGTCATAAAATACATTAACCCATCCGATATAAAACCCCATATTTAAATTAGAATGACCCATACTTCACTAAGATATCCATACTCAAGATTGCTTTTGGGGAAACTGATGCATGGAAAATCTGATTTACAATTCTGGTTCCATCTTCACACCTACTAAAACCACAAATTGAGCACTAACTTGTTTTCCCTCAAATAAGAATATTCATGCTTTATAAACTCTTGCAATAGTGAGAAGGTTCAAGATCTGAGAGACAAATTTATCAATTTTATGGAGGATTCATGGGGCAGTGGGTGTTCCAAGCTTGCACAGTCTACCGTGCTGATCTTTTAGGTGCTGGCCTTTCGATCACTTATTAGGTGCTGGCCTTTCGAATCTTGTGTATGTATATCTTTGTGAAGTTATGGGTTAATGTATTATTTTATGACCCAGTTAAAAAACCTTGGGTCGGATTAAGTGGGTCGAAATAAGGGGAGAAATTCAAAAATAGCTAGATTTACCACTAATCGTTGAAAAATAGCCAAGTTTTAAAAGTCATCAAAATTTAGCCACTTTAAATCTGAGCGAAAACACTGTTCAAAATCAGTAAAAATACGCCCGCAAATTTTACGGGAGTTCCAGCATAAGTATGCTTGAACTCCCGTAAATTTTACGGGAGTTCCAGGATAACTATGCTGGAACTCCCGCAAATTTTACGGGAGTTCAAGCATAATTATGTTGGAACTCCAGCAAATTTTACGGGAGTTTCAGCAAGTATAATTGTCCAGTACAATATACTGGAGTTTGGAGCACTGATGCTCTAGTCTCCCGCAAATTTTACAGGAGTTAGCAAAGTATACCGGTCCAGCATAATATGCTGGAGTTCGTACACAAATGCACCAGAACTCCCATATATTATACTGGATCGATTCCTGTTGCAGTAAAATAGTGACTATTTTTTATTAATTTGATAAACGCGGGCTATTTTTTATTGATCGGTGTGAAAACTGGCGATATTTTGACCCATTTTCTATTTCAGCCGAGATTGTCACATGAAATAGTAAGAAGCTTCTAAGTCACCATATTGAACGCCTCCAAATAATGCCTTTAGATGCGGCGGCAATTTTGTTAATATAATTAATACCATTTGATTTTTTGGACGGATACGTGGAAAGAGGATATCTGTAAATTATATAGCAAACGATAGGGGTTGTTTAAACCCTTTTCTTTTTCTCTTTATTTATAAAGGATTTAACTTATAAATAGGGGTGTTCATGGTTCGGTTTGAGTCGGTTTTTTTCCAAAAGAAACCAAACCAAGTAAGTCGGTTTTTCAAATATTAGAACCAAACCAAACCAATTAAGTCGGTTTTTTATCGATTCGGTTTTTATCGGTTTTTCATTTTTTTCGATTATTTATTGATTTTTTTCTTAAATATGAGATATACACTACCAAATACATATTCCGACGACTATATTTTCAACGTAACACTATCAAATCAATTACTCTTTGAGAAATCTATCATTTACCAAGATATATTGATGATAATTGAAGTAAATAGTGATGAATAATTTAAGTACTCAATTAAAAATTTATTATTTTTATCATGAAATAAATTCTTGTACTTAGCAAAATAAAACTATCAATCAAACTAGAATGTAAAGGCAAATAATTAGATTATTATAATAGCAAAGAACTAGACTAAAAATATAAACGACTAATATTTACGATAAGAATTTAGAAACTTTATATAAAAATACATATATATATATATAGGTGTAATAATATATTTAAATAGCTACTTTTATAGTCGGTTTTTTCGGTTATTTTTTTTTATTAAAATCAAAACCAAATCAAATTTGATCGGTTTTTAAAATTCAAAACCAAAACCAAACCAAACCTAAAAAGTATCATTTTTTTTTTTGTCGGTTTGATTTGTCATTCGGTTTGGTTCGATTTTTCGGGTTTTTATGAACACCCTACTCGTAAACATTTATGGCTTAACAAACTTTTATAAAGTCAAGTTACCCATAATTGTAATTAAGAAGGTTTACGTAACTTGTAGTAATTGCTTTTAATAAATTGATAGTCCAAATATCTTTTTATATCAACTGTACATAGAACTTACGAATCACAATTGATAGTCTTGGAGACGGGGACGTCCATGGTGACACCACACTTAGAAGCAAGAGCCTGAGCAGCATCATCTTTAAGGTTTGTGTAACGGTTGGCTGCTGCCTTAACACAGTTACAAGCTGTCCTTCTGTCATCTGTGGTTACAGCCATTCCTTTCAAGTTTTTCACCCCACTACAGCAAGCTGCTCCAGGCTCACCACCTTGTAAGAGATCGACAATCATAAAATAAAATGAAGAGTTTAATTGAGGCTTTTAGATAGAGTTGAGAAAAGGAAAAAGAATCAGAAAATGGTAAAACAAAATTTACCGGCTTACAAAACAAAACATCAGCGACAGTCAAATAAAATAAGAGTTTAAGTTATATCCATATAAATTGATGTCATAAAAAAATTACGCTATTAGTTTTCTTGAATCTAACCTGTTATAATGTGTTAAAATGCAAAATTTAAACCATTTATATATATATATATATATATATATATATATATATATATATATATATATATATATATATATATATATATAT
>MU785126.1:0-30008 GCA_026770625.1 Nicotiana glauca | reverse complement strand
GAGCCAAAGCAGCGTCCACTTGACCACAAGTGATGGCTTGTGCTGGCTCAGCTATAAATTGAACCATGGCTAACACAACAACAACTGCTACTGCAACAGCCTTCATTTTCTTTCTTTTTTGGATTTGAGGGGACTTTATTTATGTCTTCTATATATATATGTGCTAAAATCTCTTTGCTGTTTTTCCTTTTTGGTTTGAATGGCCTGTATTTATAGTGGATTGGAGAACGGGAAAAGGTTAAATAGCGGATAAAATGTGTCAGGATTTTGCAAAATTAGTTATAGTAATTTGTTTTTTTCTTTGATTCAATACGCCATATGGTGTGCCTAATTTAGCAAAGATGACGAATTATTAGCGGCTCACTGTGATCCCTTCTTGTTGCTCGTATTCGTCAACATTTCTTCAGAACTCACGTTTCATGCATGGATAGAGCAAGTAGCAGAGAGTTTAATTTTTCTGCATTAATGGTGTAACGTGTAAATGTCTATAGTAAGCTTAAATTGGTAATATAGAAAATAAAGTAAATAACTTGATGTAATTGGCTAATTTTACAGTATCGATGCATAATAACCTGATCATTCATTATATCACCTCTCATTCTTTAATAAAAACATTTACGTACTAAAAATTTCTAAAAAGCACTATATAGTTGTTTACCCTAAAATTGGATACAATTAAATTTGTATGTCGTTTTAAGAATATATGTATTGATTCAACACAAATAATCAAAAATATTTAATAAATGAGTTAAAGACAGAATAAATGAACAAACCAATTGTAATGTTATAGCGTGTCCAAACCCAAGTTGAACAATGATTTTGCCTTCGATTGAACCTTTGGTTCGAGCCCTGTTATAAACAGAGCACAAAATAATTAAATAAGAACATCAGCAGTAGCTAAAATTAAATTTATATTGCTTTGATTTGCTTGTTACAATGTCCCTTATAAAAGAAGAACTTTCCCTTTATATAGTAGGAGAGTTTTACCCTTAGTACAAGTTTAAAAAAGGTAAAAATCTTCCTTTTTCGTTAATTAATTATTCGTAACCGACATCGAGCAACATCTACGCTGTGATATCTGGGTTGGGTGCAAATATCAGGGCCCTCTATCCGTCAACTGTAATGGTTTATCGTATTTTCTGAGGTCGTAGAACTCGTCCCGAATCCGCCATGTATCACTTTATCAGGCCCAATGGTGAGCATGTCGTTTACTTTTCATGAATCTCGATACAAAGGGCTCCCACCCTCGCTTTCAATCGCATGTGTTCATGCCCTCATTCCGTTTTCTTCACCAGGAAATCGGGGTATACGTTATCCCCGATTTTACCCATATATGGATAGTCCTCTCGTTTTTCAGAGATTAGGTTTGCCGAAACAATGGAAAATGATAGATGAACCCGAGTTCCTTCTTTCATACGTTACAACTGTGGTGACAGATAAACCAAAATGTCCCATCAGTCGCGTCGCTCTGACTTCGGACTTGTGTCAGTCACTTGCTGGATATGTTCGAACGTGAAACGTCGTGCATTGACTATTTTTCTCCTATAAAAGCTTCGACCTTTTTTAACTTCTTTCACTTTCTCATTCTACATTTTACTTTCAAACTTTCTAACATCTTTTAACTTTTTCGAATCTTCATATGCCGCTTCTTGAATCTTCATACCTTTATCTCTAATCCTTATATAATTTCTTTTGATTTCCATCCCATATCTTTATATCGTCATCCCACCTTCAAATCTTCATATTCTATATTCAAATCTTCATACCTTTCCTTCAAATCTTCATATTTTCTCAGATCACAATAGCTAAAACTTCCAAGTCCGTACCTCAACAAACGGCTCCCTCGCCTTCCAACCCAGCCACGGGTGCTGAGGTGGCAACCCCCGAGGTGGCTCAAGAGAATACCATAAAGAGCTTTATACCCAGGGTCTGGTCGATCGGGGATGACTTCAAGGTCGAGAAGGACTCTAGTCAAGAAGACCGAGGCAAGGGAGGATAGAGATACTTATGCTTAGTCAATGAAGAAACCCTACCCATAGTCCGAGCATAGTGTAATGGGAAGGTTAGGACATGGTCGTCCCCATAACCAATGACGATATTACTACTCACATGGAGGGGTACTTAAGTGTTTATACCTACGCCTTCACGCTAGCCCGATAGACCCCATAGTCCTTGATTTTTGCAAAAAGTACGAGGTGTGCCTTGGGAAAATCCATCTATCGTATTTGAGGATCGTGATCCTCTTACGCCATTTTGTGGACAATACTGGAAACCCTATATTCACCCTTGACCAAATACTTTGCTTATACAGTCCCCGAGCTTTCTGAGGGGGGTTGATCAAGCTTGCTCGCCAAGAAAGCAAGGCTCCTTTGTCGAGCATCGACGAGGATCAAGATCAAGGCTGGCAGGGGAGATTCGTTCGGGTGAAAATCGAAGACCTGATCCCTCCTAATTTTATGTCATTCCCTGAGGAGTGGAACACATCTCGTAAGTGTTGTCTTCCTTAACTATTAACATCTTTTTATACCTTCTGTCATTGCCGCATTTGTTGTTGTACAGTTGTTGCATGAGTTCCCAATGCAATTCGCCAATTCAAGGATTGGATTGATTGGATCTGTAGGCAAATGTCATACTCTGAGCGCGTGTGGCGCAAGCTTTCAAAAGGAAAATGGGAGGCCCGTTCTCATTTTGAGGTTTTTCTCTGAATAATTAGCACCGTGCTCTCAAAGTAAACAGTGCTAACCTTATCTCTTTTCTTAATGGTTTGCCTAAGACCACAAAACTTAGGTCGTTGGACAAGGACGACGATCCATTCTCGCTTGCCAAACCCTCCGTTTCGGGCAGCCCGGGGCTACCGAGTGTTGATACCCAATTTTTCCCCAAGTATTTTTTATATTCCCAAAATACTTCCAAAATAACATATTGATACATATATAAGCACACCCAAGAGTTTTGGCATTTTTAAAAGATTTTTAAAACAATCTATTGCCTATTTTAATACAACAAAATCCAATAATTATTTCCAAAATTAGCATTTTTGAGAATGATTCATTTTATTTTTACATTTTACACCAAAATATAATTCAGGTAATTTTCGCATATTTTTTACAAGTTCATTTGATATTTTTAAAGCTAAATTGCATATAATTGCAATTATAGTCTATCTTGTAATTTATGACATTTTATGTTTATAAAATTAATCACAGCATTTTTTAATTAATATTTATATAATACTTATTTACCCAATACTCTTAATTTATTTTTAAAATCTGTATTACTATTTTTATAAAATTTTAAAAGGAAAATTAGCTAGTTACGACCTAGCCCCAATTACATTTTAATTATAGCCAAATTGGCACTCCTATTCAACCCAATTCAGCCGCAAAATTGAGCCCAAATCACCCCATCCCAATTTCGTCCTAACCCGACCTAGTACCAATTTAAACCAAACCCGTCCGTTTTCTTCTAATCTATGTCGTTGATCATTTTGATCAACGGCCCAGACCTCCCCTTTCCTTTTTTAATTCCAAAAGACCTTTAACCCTAATCATTATTCACCAAACGCCACCCTTGAAACCTCTCGTCTCTTAAACACGCTCTAATCTCTCATGAACCGTAGTCGCTGCCTCTCAAATTCTGTCCTAATCTATGGCCTTCCAGGGCCATCAGGGACGTGTAATGACCTCCTATGGCTCTTGAGTGTTCGCTTCCATGGTTTCCCTGCCAAATCTTGAAGGAAGTTGGTCCAATCGTTGCCTGATTTCCATTCATGACCTTTCTCCGGTCACCCCTGACCTTTCTCCGGCCAGTCATGGCCGTTCGAGTCAGATCCTTGGCGCTCCTGGTTAGATCGTTAATTTCCAAGGCCTTTCTCACCTTTATGGGTTCTTCGAAACCCTAATCTTTGGGATTTTTTGATTTTTCTTTCAGATCTGCTTTAGATCTATGTTTGCCATGAATGTTTGAGTGTGTTCTCGAAAGTTCTTCGACTTTTCTTCAAAAACAGCCCTTCATTAGGGTTTTTCCTTTAAGTTTTTCAAAAGATCTCTGATTCTTAGCATGTTTATTTTTTGGTATGATTTGTTCATATTTATTCTTCTATCTGTTTCAACGTGTTGAAAAAAACCTAATTTTGTGATTTTTGTCTGAGTCCGTTTGTTAAGGTTTCATTCGATTCATACGCTTATCATCTCTAGGTTTATTTGATGTTTAAAATCCTAATTTTGGGGATTTACTTGAGTTCCTGAGCCTATCTGTTTGGTTTACTGATTAATAATTAAAACCCTAACTTTTAGGGGTTTTCGCTTGGAACTTTGAAATTGCTTGTTGTTTCACCTGTTTGTCGTCTCTAAACTCAACTGATTTGAAAACCCTAGTCTCTTTGGGAGGCTATTCGAAGTCCTGTGAGTTTGTTTGTGCATGCTTCTATGTTTGAAATTATTCAACTTGATTCCTTGTTTTAACATTTCTTTTCTCTATATGTTCTATGCTTATGATTCTCACTCGACTCTCTGCATGTTTTCGACTCCTTCTCTCTCTATTACACACTGAAGCCTGACTAGCATGTTTCGACTCCTACTCTATGCTATTGCTGTATGATGTTTCTTTTGCCATAGCTTAGCCTTAAATGTCTGCTATTTGTGCATGCATTATATACTGATTTCCTCCTGTGATTTATTTTAACTCGAAATTGATTTAAAAAAATGTTCCTTCCCTGAGATCTTGATTTTACTAGCATGTCAAAGTTTAATTGATTCTCTTTCTTTCATTGGCCTCACTGAATCTTTCCAAAAACAACTTCAAATCCTGTACTTAGACTTAATTGCCTGTTGTATGACTTTACTGTTTCTTTTATGGCAACAACCATTCTGCTTACAATCCTGATTCTCCTTTCCTTATTTGGATCCTGTTAGTATCCATTCAAATAAGAATCCCCTTATTAAAGGGGAGTCTTATACTAATTGATTTTGATTTGTTACCACGCCCATATTTGTGTTAGATTTGTATTTATTACCTTATTTCTCTACACGTTTTCAAAGATATAAATACTTTCCTTCCTTTTCTTTGAACACAGACGAGCAATCTGAGTTCAAAAATCACTCTTACTTAAAAAATTCTCTCTGTCTCTCTCTTTTCTGCTACTTGTGTTGTTGCTTGGCTGTGGACTTTTGTTTGCTATACTTTCTTTTGCATTTTTGCTTCTCTACTGGTATGCTCTAGTTAATTTTCAAGCTTCATCAACAACATGTTTCATTCCTATCTACTTCTGATCATGTTTTCTTTAGTTAACATGTGTTTCTAGCATGCTGTAACATGTCCCCTTTCCCTTGTAATTCAATATTCAATTTATGTGTACATCCAGTCAGTTGTTGGTTATTTATTTGATACTTTATGAATCCCAAACCCTCACACCCCCTGTATATGCTTTAAGTTATGGTTCAAAAACATGGCAATGTCTGAAATCATTGTCCATGGTATTGAGCTTTGGGGCCCTAAGCTTTGTTAATTTCCCATCACCATTCCCTTATTATGTGTGCTGAGTAACAGCCTTGGCCTACCAGAATTTCTAATTATTGTTCAGGCCATGGCTTGACCTCCAGTAGGTATTTACTCTCTAAATGCTTGATCAACAGGTTTGGTTAGGGGTGTGCCAGTCTATCTTGTGGCTGGGCATGACCACCAGCCTGCCTGGGTAGCCCCCTACCTCTTCTATTGCACTTACACTCAAGTCTTAGAATATAAGTTCTGCCCCTCTTGTGTGAGCCTTGCCTTGGGACCCTGGAGTTCCCTTTGAACTTGGACACATAAGGGCTGGCCCTTCCATACTGCACAACTCAATTTCTATTAATATCTTGGGTGTATGCACTGCCTAGGGTTCCTGAAATCCCTTAGATCTTTGAAACACCTTGGATAAGAGAAGGCTTGGAAATTTGGATCTTGGAAATGGCTCAATCTCATATTAGGCATTAAGTCTGAATTAGGCTGCTCGGATGTAGGTGATGATTTTCTGATGTATTTTTTATTATTCCAGTTGTTTCTTTTGGGTTGTAATAATTTGTACAAACTTTGGGGAACTTAGTAAAAAAGGGGGATGGGATTTATTTATTTTTATGCACCAAGGTTAGAGATCCTGCCTATAGGTTAATCTTTTATTTCTGCATACACGCCTAGAAATCATGCCTATAGGTTAAACTTTTATTTCTGCATATACACCTAGAAATCATGTCTATAGGTTGAAACTTTAATTTTTGCAAATGCACCTAGATATCATGCCTATATGGCTAACCTTTAATTTATGCAAACACGCATAGATATCCTGCCTATAGGTTAACTTCTAATTGTTCCGCAAATTCATATAAAATACGGTCTATAAACTGCTGCATTCTGCATTTATAAACATCATTAAAAAACCGTTTATAAGTTTGATAATAAAAGCTGCATATAGATACCATGTTCATAGGACCTTTGTTAACATCTAAAAGGTGTCCAACTCAGAAAGCGATAGAAAGCATGCCTATAGGAAATTTCGAATCTGAATAGAGGTAACATTAACTGATGAACTCGTAATGTCCCGCTAAAATTGGTAACTCCTTTTAATTTTCACATTTTTCCTAAAATCAGTACATATCATGCCTAGTTCTAATCAACACTTAGATCAACCAGATCAGTTTTAGACAACTACATTCGAGTATGCCTAATGTAGACTTTTCGCCTAAAATATGCATTGAACTAGTCCGCCCATCGCTTTATTTAATCAAGACCAAATCAGTATGTGTGAGACATGCTAAACTCTATTACTTTGCTAGTTTATGGAGGCATATCTAAGCCCCTGTTTGTTTGTCTGTTTCCCCCTATGTGCATTATTTATTTTGATTGCCGCCTTAGCATTTGTCCTTTGAAAACTTCTAAAAGCCTCAAACCCCTTTCCCTTTAGGATTAGTGGTCCATTTTCCTCCAGGACTGATAGGATTGGGACGGGTAATAGCATGCAACAAGTAAACGATACCATTCCGCGTTTTAATACCTTAACGGGGTGGGAAGGGTAGACATGGAGATGATGATTATAGGATAACACTATGCGTACAATTGGGTACTGGTGTTGTGCGAATGATCCATATAATATATAAACCTAGGACCCCCTCCCTCTTTATTAGTTTAATAATTTTCAGAATTTTAAAAGCTGTCCAGCCTTCAACTTCCGTTCCTTGTACTTCTTTTAAGTTACTTGCATCAATTATTTGACCCCTCCCCTTTACTTGCGTATCTCTTCTTTCATCATAAAAAAATTGTTTCCTTCCAAATTTCAGCACTTTTAAACCCTTTTTGTGCTTCTTATTTGTAACAGTTTCTCGTATTTGCAATGCTTGCTTATTTACTTGTTTGTTTGCATTTGAAGTCATAATTGTAGCATGGCTGAGAACCACACTAGTGGATCTTGAGGGGTGCCTAACACCTTCCCCTCGAGATAATTTCTAGCCCTTACCCAAACTCTGGTTCTCATCTCAAATTCTTTTAAAAAGTGTCTTAATGCACTATAATCATTAGGTGGCGACTCTCCAAAAATCCAAAACCCAATTCCCAAACGGGAATAGAGTTGTCTTCCCAAAATGTCGTCAATCCGATTTCGCTCTTAGAGAAAAGGGGGTGTCGATGGCATGGAGACTCTGCTGGGGAGTTTGTGTACTTTTACCATTGCATGCTATATGTGACTTTATCGCTTTCTTTATTGCTTTTGTTTAATGCCTTTATTTGAAACTGACTTGCCTCTTTTGTTTCTTTTTCTTTAATTACTTTCATTTACTGCCTTCCCCGTCAATGTCGTTGTAATTTTTTTAGAAATGATTGTAAACTTTATTGTATGAACGTGAAAATACATGTCAATATGTTTCATTCATGTAAACTGCATCTTCAACATCATATTTCACTCGTGCCAAACAAATACTATAGCAACGCTTATAATGAGTAGTTGCACGCTTCCAATGCTATTACCCCCCTAAATTTGGCAAAGGCATATTTGCGGTAAAACCAGTCGATCAGCGGTGCAGTCGATGGTTTCGTGCCTTTCCCTCTTGAGTTGTTCGCTCAAGGGTACCTGTCTAAAACTCCAATAGAAACCTTACTCCGTTTAAACTATACATGTATCTTGGTCAAACCTAGTCGAGTCAGTTATGTTGTCCATATAATGACTCATTAAGATAGCCTTGTCCAAAGTCCACCGGGTTTCCTTGAAACCCAAACGGACAACTCCATGATCTGTGCATTTATTTGGAGAACTTAAGTTCTTGTTATGCTAATTATTGGTTTAAATAGTCGAGTCCGGTGGGGTAAGGGCCTAATGCTTTGTTTTGCAGAAAATGAGGCACGAAGTCCGCAGATTTGGCATGGTAACCAACTCGTCCATTTCTTGGGGCAAGTGCCGGAGAGCCATAAAATAACCTTCCACAAAGATGAGCTGTCGCCAGAAGGATTGAGCCACAACAATGCATTGTACATCACCGTGCAGTGCGAAGATTATTTCATTACTAGAGTCCTGATCGATGGAGGATCGAGCCTCAATATCTGTCCGCTGATAACTCTCAGAACTTTGGGAAAAAGCCTGCACAAGATCAAAGATGGGGCTATCAATGCCAAGGCCTTCGATGGGTCCCAGAAATCTACTATTGGAGAAATCAGCCTGTTCTTGTAAATGGGGCCAACATGGCTCGACGTCGACTTTCAAGTAATAGATGTCCCGGCATCCTACAACCTGCTGTTAGGATGGCCCTGGATCCACGTTGCTGGAGTCGTAGCATCGACCCTGCATCAGGCAGTGAAGTTTGAATGGAATCACCAAGAGGTGATTATTCATGGAGAAGGTAGTAACCCTATATATAGTCGCCAGACCATCCCAATGATTGGAGGCAGAAGGAGAATAGGCGGAGAAACATACCACCATATCGAAAGGGTCAATGCTATAGATAAGGATAAGTGGTGGGATAACAAGATCGAAAGTATCCTGAATTGATGCGGATACAAGCCTGGAAAAGGACTTAGTAAGAATATTTAGGGGATTGCTAAGCCCATCAAACTAAAGATGCATGGTACTACATTTGGCTTAGGGTACAGTTACACTTGGGAAGAATTCCACAGCTGGCCGCCACCATGGCGCGGCCCCTACTATCTATTGGAGCTTCCGATACCTAGCCTGGAGCAAACCTTCCAACTGGCAGATACTATATATGGGTCAAAGGAAGATGAAGCGTTGTCAGCCATGAAGAATCTGTTTCTGGAAGATGATGATATGGACTGCTGCATTCTTTTCGAGGAGGAAGGGGAGGAAGGCCCTTCCATACAAGCTGTGAACCGTGGAGACCGCCTCAGCAATTGGTCAATTAGGACCGTCAGTGCCCGTAAGGCTTCGGGGTAGCAAGGCTAAACAAAAGCACCATGCATCTCTAAAAAAAATTCACATCATTGGGTTCCTTATCTCGCCACGAGTCCATACATACCAAAACTCCCAAATCCGACCTCAAATGGCTCTTCACATTCCAATTTAAAAATCTCAAAATTCAAGTCTTAGTTCTTCCACTTTTAGCTTAATATCCATAAATTTCTAGGTGAATTTCACACTAAAAACGAGTTTTAAGTTTAAAAATCTTACCTCCAATCGATTCTCCTTGAATCCCTCTTCAATTTCCTTCAAAAAGCTCTCAAAAAGATCAACAATGGAGTGAATGAGCCCCAAAATCGCGGATGAAATGTTTTAAAATATTCTGCCCAGGTCACTGTAGCTAACTCTATGCGATCGCAATCAAGACCCTGTGATCGCATAGAACAAATTTTCTACCCCCAAGTTTAACCCTATGTGATTGCATAGGCCTCCCTGCGATCGCATAGCACAATGCCTTTACACTATGCGATCGCAACCTTCCCACCACGATCGCATTGAACAACCAAACAGCTCCTCAAATTTCCTTCTATGCGATTGCATGACACCCTGTACGATCGCATAGAACAAAAATACTCTGCAATTTTTCTGCTGCATTTTAACACTCCAAACTTCCCGTTAACCATCCGAAATCACCTCGAGGCCCCTAGAACCTCAACCCAAAGCACCTACATGTCTTAAACCATTATCCAAACTTGCTCCAATCACCAAAATACCTCAACTAACACAAAAATCATCAAATTACATCGAATTCAAACCTAAGTTCTTTTGAAACTTCCAAAACACGCATTCGATCAAAAACCCAACGAAACCACGTCCGAATGACCTGAAATTTTGTGCACACATCCCAAATCACCTAACGAAGCTACAAAAACTCTCGGAATTCCATTTCGACTCCCAGGTCAAAATCTCAACTATAAACCGAAAATCGCCAAAATACTAACTTCACCAATCCAAGCCTAATTATATACCGGACCTCCAAAATCGATTCCGATCGCACTCCTAAGTCACAAATCACTTCCCGAAGCTAACCGAATCACCGGAAATCAGATCCGAGCCTTCTAACTCATAAGTCAACATCCGATTGACTTTTTCAAACCAAACCTTCCTTAAAGAGACTAAGTGTCTCATTTTCTATCAAAATCAATCCAAATCAATTCTAACAAACCAAATACAAATAATGAAACAGGAAGAAGCATAAAATGGGGGAAACAGTGGTAATATATGAGGCGACGGGTTGGGTCGTCACAACTGCTTTAAGTCTATATGGAACGTAATAATAATTTTGTTGTGACAATACTAAATAATCTGTTACAAACATATTTTGCACTAAGTACTACAGTATTCAATTAGCTATGATCCAAAAAGTACTTAAGGGAAGTCTACACTTGCAACACAAGCTAATTGCATATAACATTGACAATATTAATGCTAAAAAATTTGCAACAAACATATTCTGCGGTAAGTGTGACAGTAGTCAATTAGCTATTATCCAAAAAGGATCTAAGCAAGTCTACAATTGCGTCGTTGAATATAACTTAACAATATTCACATTAATACTATGTTTTAACTTTACAACTTTACAACTTTCCAAGAAATCACATAATCAAAAATAATAGGTTGCTAACTATGATCCAAATTGTACATTATAGTATGGTGAAGAATGTGAAAAAATTGTGAAAAGAAGTTACTAATGTTTATATGAAAGATGAAAACAACAAGAATTAACTAAGGAAATTTACATTTTTATAAATAAAGAATGTAATTAAAAAGTTTATAAAAGGAGGTTAACTTGTTAGCTGCAAGAAACAAATATAAAAGCTCTTAGGAATTAAGAATTCAAGAAAATGAAGAAGAGGGACAAACGTTTTCCTTGAGAGTTATGATGAAATAATTAAAAGAAAATGTTACTGGGAAGGAGAATATAAGTGGTCTCAAACCTAATTGAATACATTAAATTGATTTGATGAAAGTATTAAAGCCCTACAACATCAGTGGCTTACATTTACTGTAATTTTAATATTTTTTTAATTAAATTTGTTTCTTTCAAGGAAAAAATTGTAACTCATATTTTGGAGGATATTATTGTAATTCATCATTGAAGTGTACTCAATAAGTTCAAAAATTATAAATTTACGTGGAGTACAAATATTTTAAAAGGATAGTGATAATATTACAACCTGTATGTACTGAGTAGTATAAAGTGTAATATAAAATTTACAAGCTCAATTGAAGAATGATTTTTCATTTTATGAGTTGATTATTGGACTTCAATGATTATATGTCGTTTGAACCTGAAAAGCAAAATCAGTCAATGTGACGATCCAAAGGGTCATCACATGTTTTCTCTCTTCTCATTTTTAGTTGACTCGATTTGCGTGTGCAGTCCGGCCGAGTAGCCGGAAAGCTTATACGTGAAATTTTGTTAAAATGCTAAAAATTTGGTATTAAAATGAATAAGTTTGACCTTGGTCAACATTTTGGGTAAACGGACCCGGACCCGTAATTTGACGGTCCCGGAGGGTCCGTAGGAAAATATGGAAATCGGGATATGTCCAGAATTGAATTCCGAGGTTCCAAGCCCAAGAAATGAATTTTTGAGTAAAATTATTTTTCTGAAATTTTTAAGAAAAATTGGAATGAAACATTTATTAGAACATGTTGGCATCGGGCCTGTACTTTGGTTCTGACGCCCGATACAGGTCTTATATCTATTTTAAGATATTTCTGTGATGTTTGGTTTAAATCGGACGTCGTTTGACGTGTTTTGGACTTAAAACTCTAAATTTGAAAGTTTATGAAGTTTGAAGAAAAAAACTTTGATTTTGAGGTTTGATTCATTCTTTTTGATGTTATTTTGGTGATTTGATCGCACGGTTAAATTCGTAGGATGTTGTTGAGTTAGTTCGTGTGTTTGGATAGGAGCCCCGAGGGCTCTGGTGTGATTCAGATGTGTTTCGGGATGGTTTTAGCCTTAGAAAATGTTGCACGTCTGCTATCTGTTGCTGTCCAGCACTTTGGCTATGCGATCGCATAGCCCAGTCCGCGATCGCATAGTGTTAATCTTCAAGAGGTACAATTTGTTCAATGTGGTCGCAATTGCCCTCCCCCGTTAGCATAGTACTAGCCTGAGAAGCCTTCTATTTTTCCTCTATGCGATCGCATAGACTAGCTTGCGATCGTAGTGACCATTTTCCCCTTTCTCTATGCAATCGCATTGCCTTCTCCGCGATCGCATAGACCAATTTTTGCCCAGTTATAATTAAATTTCCGAACAGTGTAGTCGCGGACCCTTCATAAAAATATCCGAGTTTCTTCTTCTCCAAGGCCCTTAGGCATCCATTGAATCTTTCTTTCATCTAAACCACTTGGCTTAGTAAATTCCAACCCGTTTCCTTCATTTTCCATCATTATTTATCGAATTCATAAGCTTAAATCATATAAGTTAGCGTAGAAATTGGGAAAAATGGGTAGAACTAGGGATTTTTACTTTTTCTTAATTTAGACCTTGTTTTGGGGTCGAATTTGAAAAGAAATTATATATTCGGGCTCGTGGGTGAATGGAAAATTTGATTTTGGTCCGAACCTCGTATTTTGACCAAGCGGGCCCGGGGGCGATTTTGGAAACTTTGGGAAGAAAGCTTGGAAATCTATAATTAGGTATTGGGTTTGATTTGTTTAGCATATATTGATATTATGAAGTCATTATTGTATAGATTTGATTGAGTTGGACCTGAATCGAGAGGGAAAGCGGTTGTTGTGGATTGATTTGGTCGTGGAAGTTGAGGTACGTATTTGGTTTAACCCTAGCTTGAGGGAATAGGAGTTGAGTCTTGTTTGCTACTTGCTAATAAATCGAGCACGATGTATAGGCATGGTGACGAGTATCTATATATTGGTGTCTGGCATGACTGTGAGTCTTAAATTGCTAAATTGTTATATTCTTAAATGATGCTTATGAGAACTTGGTTGAAGGCCCTTAAAACTGAGCAAGCAATTGCTATGACTGAGCATTGGTATCAATTGTGTTAAGTAGAAATTGAATAAGTTTAGTTATAGTTGGATCTCCCTTGCCGGTATAGTTGATTTGATATTTTGTTCCCTTGCTAGGAAACTTATTATATTGTCTTGATCCCTTGCCGGGAAGTTATTATATTACCTTACTCCCTCGTTGGTGTTTCTTTGTGGTATTGTGTTGTAATGGAATGGGATCGAGTGGTACGCCTACCACACATGATATATTGAAATGGGATCGAGTAGTACGCCTACAACATAAGATATATATTGAGATGGGATCGAGTGGTACGCCTACCACACATGATATATTAAATGGGATCGAGTGGTACGCCTACCACATATGATATATTGAAATGGGATCGAGTGGTACGCCTACCACATATGATATAGTGAAATGGGAGCGAGTGGTACACCTACCATGAGTGATATTGAAATGGGAACAGATTGCACACCTGCAACGAGATGAGTTGAATATGAAAGTTGCCTTGTCTATTTATTATTGTTAGAAGTTAAATTGTAGATGTACTTACCATTATTCCTGATATTTGTTTCTAATTGTTACCCGTGAAGCATGATCCCCTCCCCAGCTTTAAATTGTTATGTTCTTGCTATTTTCTATTATACTCGTATATAAATCTGCACAGGTTTATGTAATGTCAAGTCTAGCCTCGTCACTACTTCGTTGGGGTTAGGCTAGGCACTTACCAGCACATGGGGTCGGTTGTGCTGATGCTACACTCTGTGCATTTTTTCATAGGTCCAGGTTTCGAGCAGCAGCAACAACATTAGCACGAGAGCAGGTTTTCA
This sequence comes from Nicotiana glauca, assembly GCA_026770625.1. NCBI lineage: Eukaryota > Viridiplantae > Streptophyta > Magnoliopsida > Solanales > Solanaceae > Nicotiana > Nicotiana glauca. The sequence continues at coordinate 15,757 of MU785126.1, read as the reverse complement.
ATATCGTGAGACCCGAGGTAGCCTTGCAGGCATCCGCAGGCCCAGCCTATCTCTCTTATACTCTCTTTTATACTGTTGCCTCCTTGTATTCGAGATAAACAGATTTATGTTTCTTTCAGACTTTGTATTTAGTACTTCTTAGATGTTCGTGAGTATGTGACTCCAGTTCTTGGGTAGAGATTATGTTGGAATTCAGTATCTTGTTTAGCTATTTAAATTTAAGACTTTTGCTTATTATTTTTGAAATTTCATTGTCTAAATATTATTGTCGAAGGATTGTTAAAAGTCTTGTTTATTAAAGGAAAAGTAACTAAATTTAGCTTGCCTAGCTTCTACGAGTAGGCGCCATCACGACTCCCGAGGGAGGGAAATCCGGATCGTGACAAGTTGGTATCAAAGTACTAGGTTACATAGGTCACGCAACTCACAGACAAACTTAGTGGAGCCTGCGGGATCAGTACAGAGACGTCTGTATTTATCCCCCAGGGGCTACAAAGTTAGGAAAAGTTTCACATTTTTTCTTTCTTGTCTGTGGTTCTATTTCTCAAGCACCGATTGAATTTCTACTCTGTTCTTCCACAGATGGCGAGAACACGTGCTTTCTCATCCACCGCTCAGCAGTCCGAGTCCCTAGCAGCAGCCCCAGTGGCGGAGCCTCAGGTTGATTTTGAGTAGGAGATTCCAGCCCCAACAGTTCCTGTGGGCCCAGCTCTGGTCCCAGAAGGGTTCATTGCCACCCCAGTTCTTCAGGACGCTCTGGCCCGATTGGTAGGCCTCATAGAGTGTATCATTCAAGCGAGTTTGCTTCTAGTGGTTCAGCCAACAGTGGCAGGTCAGCCGGATATAGTGGCCCAGGCTAGGAGTGAGATCACTTTTCAGTAGGCGACCAATGGGGGCCGTAGAGTTGAGATTTTTCCGCCACAAGGAGGTGGTCATGGGTCGGATATGAGGCCCCGTCATGTAGGAAGATTTAGTGGTACCTTGTCCAGAGGTAGAGGTTCTTATGATAGAGGCAATCCTCCTAGGCCCTTTCAGTCAGCTCTCCATGTCACTCATGGTACTTCAGGTGGAATTTAGGTCGACATGGTCATTAGATTCCTCAGCTACATCATTCGCGTGGATGCTGTGAGTGTGGTGAGAATGTCACTTCAGGAGGGCTTGCTCGATGTTGAGGGGTACTCAGCCGCAATAGTCGAGGTTTTGCCACGCTTGTGGTGACCCGAGGCATATTGTCAGATTTTGCCCTCGAGCGTTGAGTAGTTTCCAGTATCAGAGTTCTCGCACTAGGATTCAGGCACTAGAGGTTCAGCCAGCTAGAGGCGGTGGCAGGGGTATTAGAGGTAGAGGTAGAGGTCATAGAGTGGAGCTCATACCGCTAGAGGTGGAGGCCAGCCAGCAGCCGGGCCAGAGGATGAGTCTTTAGATGCAGACATTACAGGTACTATTCTAGTTTGTGATAGAGATGCTTCAGTGCTATTTGACCCTGGGTCTACGTATTCGTATGTGTCATCTTACTTGTACGGTACCTGGTCATGCCTAGTGATGCTTTGAGTATTCCTGTTTATGTATCTACACCGGTGGGTGGTTCTATTATGTGTGATCGAGTTCATCGCTCTTGTATTGTGGAGATTTAGGGTTCTTGAGACCCGTATTGATTTGTTGCTTTTATGCATGGTGGGTCTTCGACGTTATATTGGGTATGCATTGGTTAACCCTGTATTATACTATCTTGGATCGCATACCAAGACTTTGACCTTAGCTTTATCGGGTATGCCGCCCGACAGGGATATCGACCTTGTATTGATCTAGCTCCGGGCACTCAGCCCATTTCTATCTCGCTGTACTGCATGGCCCCGCCAGTGCTAAAGGAGTTAAAGGACCAGTTTCAGGATTTGCTAGAGAAGGGTTTTACTAGACCTAGTGTTTCTCCTTGAGGCGTACCAGTTTTATTTGTCAAGAAGAAGTAGGATCGATGAGGATGTGCATAGATTACCGGCAGTTGAACAAGGTAACGATTGAGAACAAGTATCCACTGTCGAGGATTGATGATTTGTTCGACCAAATTCAGGGTGCCAGGGTATTCTCCAAGATTGACTTAAGATTTGGCTACCATCAGATGAGGATTAGGGCATCCGATGTCCCTAAGACAGCCTTCCGCACTTGGTATGGGCATTATGAGTTCTTGGTCATGTCATTTGGGTTGACCAATGCTCCAACAACATTTATGGAGTTGATGAATTGAGTGTTCAAATCATATTTGGATAGTTCGTGATAGTCTTTATTGATGTTATTTTGGTGTACTCCCGCAGCCAGAAAGAGCACAAGCAACACCTTAGAGTGGTTCTTCAGACTCTGAGGGATAGTAAGTTATATGCCAAGTTCTCCAAGTGTGAGTTCTGGATGAGTTCAATAGCATTTCTGGGTCACGTTGTATCAGCAGAGGGTATTCAGGTGGACCCGAAGAAGATTGAGGCAGTCAAGAACTGGCCTAAACCAGCATCCGCTACGGAGATTCAGAGTTTCTTAGGGTTGGCAGGCTACTATCGACAGTTTGTGGAGGGATTTTTATCTATTGCAGCCCCGATGACTAGATTGACCCAGAAGGGTGTCCAGTTCAGATGGTCAGATGAGTGTGAGGCAAGCTTTCAGAAGCTCAAGACAGCTCTGACTACAGCACTAGTGTTGGCTTTGCCCACAGGATCATGGCCTTATACAGTTTATTATGATGCTTCGCGTATTGGACTTGACACAGTATTGATGCAGGATGGCAAGTTTATAGCCTACGCTTCGAGGCAGTTGAAGATTTATGAGAAGAACTATCCAATACATGACTTGGAGTTGGCAGACATTGTTCACGCCTTGAAGATTTGGAGGCACTATTTGTATGGCGTGGCATGTGAGGTGTTCACTGACCACAAGAGCCTTCAGTACTTGTTCAAGCAAAAAGGAGTTGAATTTGAGGCAGCGAGGGTGGTTGGAGTTGTTGAAGGATTGTGATGTCACCATTTTGTATCATCCGGGGAAGGCCAATGTGGTGGCCGATGCTTTGAGTAGGAAGTCAGCTAGTATGGGAAGTCTTGCTTATATTCCATTCAATCAGAGACCGCTTGCTTTGGATGTTCAGGCCCTAGCCAATCAGTTCGTGAGATTGGATATTTTTGAGCCCAGTCATGTGTTGGCTCGCACGATCGCTCGTTCTTTATTATTGGAGCGTATCCGTGATCAACAGTTTGATAATCCCAATTTGTGTGTCCTTAGAGACACGGTGCAGCGTGGAGGTGCCCAGGAGGTTACCTTAGATGCAGATGGAGTTTTGAGATTGCAGGGGCGAGTTTGCATGCCCAATGTGGATGGACTTCGAGAGTTGATTTCAGAGGAGGCCTACAGTTCCCGGTACTCTATTCATGCGGGCGCCGTAAAGATGTATCAGGACTTGCGGAAAACTTATTGGTGGCGTAGGATGAAGAAGGATATTGTTGAACATGTGGCTCGTTGTTTGAACTATCAGCAGGTTAAGTACAAGTATCAGAGGTCTGGTGGTTTATTTTAAAGGATTGAGCTTCCTGAGTGGAAGTGGGGGAGGATCACTATGGACTTCGTTACCGGACTTCTGTTGGCTCGGAAGAAGTTCGATGCGATATATGTTATTGTTAATAGGCTGACCAAGTCAACATATTTCATTCCTGTGGCAGCCTCATATTCATCCGAGAGGTTAGCTGAGATTTATATTCGGGAGATTGTTCGCCTTCATGGTGTGCCGGTACCTATCATTTAGGATCAGGGTACGCAGTTTACCTCGCGCTTCTGAGGCGCAATCCAGCGAGAGTTAGGCACACGGGTTGAGTTAAGCACAACATTTTATCCTCAGACGGACGGTCAGTCCGAGCGGACTATTCAGATTTTGGAGGATATGCTCTGGGCTTCTATTATCGACTTTGGAGGTTCGTGGGATCAGTTCTTTCCTTTAGCGGAGTTTGCCTACAACAACAGCTACCAGTCAAGCATCCATATTGCTCCTTATGAGGCTTTATATGGTAGGCAGTGTCGGTCTCCAATTGGGTGATTTGAGCCGGGAGAGGCTCGGTTGATAGGTACGGATTTGGTTCAGGAGGCCTTGGACAAGGACAAGATCACTCAGGATAGGCTTCATTCGGCTCAGTCTAAGCAAAAGGGCTATGCAGATCGTAAGGTTCGAGATGTAGCGTCCATGGTTGGTGAGCGAGTATTGCTCCGAGTGTCGCCTATGAAGGGCGTGATGAGATTTGGGAAGACGGGCAAGCTTAGCCCTAGATTCAATGGTCCGTTTGAGATTCTTGATCGAGTGGGAAAGGTGGCTTATAGACTTGCATTGCCGCCTAGATTATCAGCCGTGCATCCAGTTTTTCATGTATCCATGCTTCAGAGGTATCACACAAATCCAACCTACGTGTTAGATTTCAGCACTGCCCAATTGGACAAGGATTTACATTATGAAGAGGAGCCGGTAGCTATTCTAGACCGGCAGGTTCGTCAGTTGAGATCCAAGAGTTTTCCTTATGTTCATGTTCAGTGGAAAGATCAGCCCCCCTGAGGCATCGACCTGGGAGTCCGAGTCTGATATGTGGAGCTGTTATCCTCATCTATTTCCTGACTCAGGTACTTCTTTCTTTTGTCCGTTCGAGGACGACCGGTTGTTTTAGAGGTTGAGAACGTGACGACCCAAATGGTCATCACCTAATTTCTCTCTTTTTGTTCTCCTGAGGCCTTGAAAACCTCATTTTAGTTATCTCGATTTGCGTGTGCAGTCCGGGAGAGTAGCCGGGAAGGTTATATGTGAAATTTTGTGAAAATGCTAAAAATTTGGTATTAAACATAAATAAGTTTTACCTTGGCCAACATTTTGGGTAAACGGACCCGAACCCATGATTTGACGGTCCCAGAGGGTCCGTAGGAAAATATGGGACTCGGGCATATGCCCGGAATCGAATTCTAAGGTTCCAAGCTCGAGAAATGAATTTTTGAGTAAAATTATTTTTCTGAAATTTTTAAGGAAAATTGAAATGAAAAATTTATTAGAACGTATTGGTATCGGGCCTGTATTTTAGTTCCGATGCCCGGTACAGGTCTTATATGTGTTTTAAGATATATATGTGAAGTTTGGTTGAAATCGGACATCGTTTGACGTGTTTCAGACTTAAAACTCTAAATTTAAAAGTTTATGAAGTTTGAAGAAAAAACTTTGATTTTGAAGTTTGATTCATTATTTTTTATGTTATTTTGGCGATTTGATCGCACAGTTAAGTTCGTAGGATGTTGTTGAGTTAGTTCATGTGTTTGGATAGGAGCTTGAGCGATCGAGTGTGATTCGAATGTGTTTCAGGATGGTTTTAGGCTTAGAAAATGTTGCAGGTGTGCTATCTGCTGCTGTCGAGCTCTTTGTGCTATGCGATCGCATAGCCCAATCCGCAATCGCATAATGTTAATCTTAAGGAGGTCCAATTTGTTCAATGCAGTCGCCATTGCCCTCCCGCGATCGCATAGTGCTAGCCTGAGAAGCCTTCTATTTTTCCTCTATGCGATTGCATAGACTAGCTTGTGATCGCAGTGATCATTTTTCCCTTCCGCTATGCGATCGTATTGCCTTCTCCGCGATCGCATAGACCAATTTTTGCCCAGTTATAATTAAATTTCCGAACAGTGTAGTCGTGGACCCTTCATAAAAATATCTGAGTTTCTTCTTCTCCAAGGCCCTTAGGCATCCATTGAAGCTTGCTTTCATCAAGACCACTTGGATTAGTAAATCCCTACTCGTTTCTTTCATTTTTCATAATTATTTATTGAATTCCTAAGCTTAAATCATGTCAGTTAGGGTAGAAATTGGGGGAAATGGGTAGAACTAGGGCTTTTTACTTTTTCTTAATTTAGACCTCGTTTTGGGGTCAAATTTGAAAATAAATTATATATTCGGGCTTGTGGGTTAATAGGGGATTTGGTTTTGGTCCGAATCTCGTATTTTGAACAAGCGGGCCCAGGGGCAATTTTGAAAATTTTGGGAAGAAAGCTTGGAAATCTATAATTCGGCGTTCAGTTTGATTTGTTTAGCATATATTTATTATGAAGTCTTTATTGTGTAGATTTTATTGGGCTGGAGCCGAATTCGAGAGGGAAAGCGGTTGTTGATGATTGATTTGGTCATGGAAGTTGAGGTAAGTGTTTGGTTTAACCCTAGCTGGATCTCCCTTGCCGGGATAGTTGATTTGATATTTTGTTCCCTTGCCGGGAAACTTATTATATTGTCTTGATCCTTTGTCGGGAAGTTTATTATATTACCTTACTCCCTCGTTGGTGTTTTTCTGTGGTACTGTGTTATAATGGAAAGAGATCGAGTGGTATGCCTACCACACATGATATATTGAAATGGGATCGAGTGGTACGCCTACAACATATGCTATATATTGAGATGGGATCGAGTGGTACGCCTACCACACATGATATATTGAAATGGGATCGAGTGGTACGCCTACCACAATGATATATTGAGATGGGATCGAGTGGTACGCCTACCACACATGATATAGTGAAATGGGAGCGAGTAGTACGCCTACCACGAGTGATATTGAAATGGGAACGGGCTGCTCGCCTGCAACGAGATGAGTTGAATATGGAAGTTGCCTTGTCTATTCATTATTGTTAGAAGTTAAATTGTAGATGTACTTACCATTATTCTTGGTATTTGTTTCTAACTGTTACCCCTGAAGCAAGCTCCCCTCCCCAGCTTTAAATTGTTATGTTCTTGCTATTTTCCGTTATACTCATATATATATCTGCATTGATTTATGTGATATCTAGTCTAGCCTCGTCACTACTTCGCCGGGGTTATGCTAGGTACTTACTAGCATATGGGGTCGGTTGCGCTGATGCTACACTCTATGCATTTTTGTACAGGTCCAAGTTTCGAGCAGCAGCAGCAGCATTAGCACGGGAGCAGGTTTTCAGTATTGTGAGACCCGAGGTAGCCTTGCAGGCGTCCGCAGGCCCGACGTCTCTCTCTTACTCTCTCTTTTAGACTGTTGCCTCCTTGTATTCGAGACAGAAAGATTTATATTTCTTTCAGACTTTGTATTTAGTACTTCTTAGATATTTGTGAGTATGTGACTCCAGTTCTTAGGTAGAGATTATGTTGGAATTTAGTATCTTGTTTAGCTATTTAAATTTAAGACTTCCGCTTATTATTATTGACTTTTCATTGTTTAAATATTTTGTCGAAGGATTGTTAAAAGACTTGTTTATTAAAGGAAAAGTAATTAAATTTGGCTTGCCTAGCTTCTCCGAGTATGCGCCATCACGACTCCCGAGGATGGGAAATCCGGGTCGTGAATCAATTTAATTATTTATGCAGTATAGATAATAATTTAATTACTTATGTTATTCGTTGCAAATATGTTAGATGCATGTATCATACCTAACATTTCCTTGTAGACGATATTTTTTGTATATGTTTTATATTTACGTGTAAAATATATATCCTTTAGAAGATGAAGCATATATATATATATATATATATATATATATATATATATATATATATATAAAGCAAAGTTTAAAGAAGTAACTGATTCTTGAGGATTAATAGAAAAATCAAGCAACGTCAGCTGGCAACATATATAAATATGTTAATAAAGTTTAAAGGTAAAGACAAGAGTGTAGAATCATTACCATTTTTGTGATGCGGCAACCATAAAAGCTGTAAGGAAAAATTGTACCAGAAATAATACAAGGATGATGGGACGAAGACACCTAATTGTACACTTATATAGAGTGCTGGGAAGAATCTAGAAATGCATGTATAAGAATTTGAAGAAGTTTTCTTTTACAATTACAAAAATTTTAAATTCACGTACCAAGGCAAGCTTTAAATTTTTCAAGACAAAACACTTAATGTAGTGATACAGGTTGTTCTGGAATACGTTCTGGAAGATGCAAAAATAAGAAGGAATAGGAAGAGTTACCGTTTTGAAGTAAGTGTTGGAACTTAACTTTACTTTTTGGAACAACAATGTTAGGAACATTAAAAGGCATAACAGATTTTTTATGATTGCATTTACTGTAGCAATAATTTAGCTTTTAGTAATATGATTACAATTTACTACGTTCACCATAGATTAGATTTAACATTTTATTAGGAAAAGAAACAGAAAGAAGAAGCCATCAATGCCTTAGAAGAAACTCACGTTAATATGAGTAACTGAAGGAGAATAAGAATATTCTTTTATAAAGCATCCAAAGTGTTTATGTAATTGAGTGCGAATAATTTTTTATTGGTAGAAAAGATAAACATTGCATAGATAGTTAAACGATTATATTTGAGTTTGTAGTTAGATGCATAAGCTGCATCAGATTGTTATAATTACTACTAGCTACTAAACCCCCTCTATGGGAGTTATCTAAAGATACAATATTTAAACTAGGTAATACAACAGTACTAACAACAAATGTAGTACTAGTTAGGGTACTAATAGTTGAAGTGAAGTAGTTGATTTAACTAGTCTTGTCCTTAGCATTTCCGCCTGATCTTGATCCAAAATGGGTTTGACAAGAAGTGGGGGTGAATCAAAAAGCACACAACTTGTTTCCCCTTGTATTGCTCCATACTTAGCTAAACAGTCGGCTGCGAAGTTTTGTTCCCTGTAGATTATTTGCACATTAGGATTATTCAGCTGATGGAGTAGTAACCTGCAATCAGATATTGGAGTGGATGAGCAGTAAGGTTTGATGCTGAGTGATGTCCACAAATCTGTTGCGTTGTGACATTCCAGGAAAATGTGAGCGATAGTTTCGGGTACCAATCGACACTGAGGACTCAAAGTTGTATTTATTATTCCTAGTCGATTGAGATAATTATTTTAAGGAGTCTAGCATGACATAATAACTATATGAAGAAAGCAATTTTAGGAGGTATTTTGAGTCTCCAAATCCACTTATAATTTAAATGATTATTATGAGTAGCGTAATGTATGGCAGCTGTGATGGCATGGTACATAGACTTGACAGTGAATTTCCCCTTCTTAGTAAGATTCCAGTATATTTGATCATATCCAATGGTAAAGTTGGTAGGTAGAGATTAGTGATTTTATGTTGTAATGAAAATAGAAAAAGAAATGGTAAATTATTAAGTTGCCATTTGTGGTTTACATAGTAATCAGAGACTAGCTTATTGTCCTCACCGTTTGGAAGTGGTCCATATATTAAATTTCTAATTATAGAGTTTTGAGTTAGCCATGGGTCCTTTAAGAAACGAATACCATTGATTATATTCCATTTATAACCCAAATGACAAATAGACCAACCCCTAATAATATTAGCCCAAGTTCGTGAAGGATTAGTTTTAATTAAATGAGAATGCCTAAGATGACTATTTAGTAATACCCTGGCCCACAGCTGAGTGGGATTTTGGAACAACCTCCAAGCTAGGCTAGTATGCAAAGCTTGATTTTTAGTTCTAAGGTTTTGAATTCCCAATCTCCCTATTTCTAATGGTTGAGTAACCATAGACCATTTCACAAGATGTAATTTTTTCTTTTGAGGTGTAGTACCCCAAAAAAAAATGCGTTGGTATTTATTAAGGAAAGATATAATATAGGAAGGGAGTGTGATATATTGCATAATATGGGTTGGGAGGTTATTTAAAGTTGAACGAATTAAATTAGTCCTCCCAGCCTTGCTTAAAAAATTTGTCTTCCAACCTGCCAACTTGGACTTGAAATTATCAATTAGGAAATTGGTAATCTCTTTTATTCTGCTTCTTAGTAAAATTGAAAAAACTAGGTATTTACCAAAATGGTTGCCTTCAGTCATGTGGAAGATATTTGTGATAACCTCTTTAGTATTCTGAGTACAATTCTTCGAGAAGAAATTTTTTGATTTATCAAAATTTATAGTTTCTCCTGATTGATGAGTAAATATTGAGATGGTATTAAGTATTGAATGGCATGAAGCTTATGTAATTTTAGATAGTATAATAATATCATCTGCAAAAAAAAGGTGTGATAATTGTTGTCCTTTATTACCCAATGAAATAGGATGCCAAATATTGTAATCCACTTCTGATGTAATTTTCCTTGATAGCATTTCTAAGCAAAGGATAAAAATATAAGGAGATAGAGGGCCTCCTTGCCTTATTCCTCGTGTAGGTCTAAAAAATTCAGTTAGTGTTCCATTTATAAGAATTGATGTGGTAGATGTTATAATACAGGACATGATTAACCTAATAACCAAATAAGGAAATTTAAAACTTACTACTCCTATCGTTTACCTAGACTCTTTTTTTTTTTTTTAAATAAAGTGCTGAAAGTGAGTCGATTCACATATGTTCTTGCAATTAAGATAATGGTCATTTAATTATAATATTAGTATTTTATATTTATTATATTAAATGTTTAATATTTTATTATATTTTACTTAAATAATTTACAATAGGGGCAAGATAGTAATCCAATTTTATAGGAAGGAGCTTCCTACTTTTAGTATAATATGATATGATATGATTCGCGTCTATTCAAAATATCACGAAATACTAAAGCATTTTAAAATGCAAATTAAAGAGTAGAACAAAAACTCAAACGAAATATTATACATTAAACCTAGCTAAAACTAGGTATAAACTTATTAAAATCAAGAAATTTTGATAACAAACCCCCAAAACACACCAGGGGTAAAAACTTGCGAACTATTCCAAAAGTAAAAGAAAAGAATTAAACCTCCCTACAAAAGATTTTTCAATAGTTACCTTAGCTTTAAAATCTCAGCAGTTAAGTCAAAGCCATTCTGGCGGCTTTGTGAGCACGTGATTTTTACCTCATACGGAATACTCCCAAAAGAAATTAGAACAAAAGTGGTCTTATTTTATTGTGTGCAAAAAGTGTGCAAATTTTGTGAATTTTCATGATGTTTTAATGGTTTGCATTTGTGTGCGCATGTTTATTTGTTTAAATTAATGAAAAATACAAAAATGAGTCATATTTACCTTCGGCATTTAGTTTTGCAATTAAGATTAATTAAGCAAGTAGTTTTTTTTTACAAGAAATTTAAAAGGTGAATTATTACTATTAATATTTTTTTTATATAAAAAAAAAATCCGAAAATATTTTTTTTAAATGTCGGAAGTGATTTAAAAAAATAAGAAAAGAGAAGTATTAAATAAAAAAAATAAAAGTAAAAGTAGGTGGAATTATTTTTTTTTTTTAAAAAGTAAAAGAATGTAGAAAATTAAAAAGTTTTGTGGAAATTTTAAAAAAATAAAAAGTAAAATAAAGTTGGACTTAAAAAATAAATATAAAGGTATCTGAAAATTTAAAAATTTTAAAGTAAATAAAAGTAGAATTTTTAAAAGAAAAGCAAAAGCAAGTGATTTGCTTTTTTGAAGAAAAGTTAAATAAAGTGAGATTCTCTTTTAAAAAAATAAAAAGTGGGATTTTAAATAAGATAAAAGTAATTAAAGTTGGAATTTTAAAATAAAAGTAAATAAAGGTGGGATTTCTTTTTCTAAAAAAATAAAAGCAATTTGTAAGTAGGATTTCTTTTAATTAAAAAAATAATAAAATAATAAAATATTAAAAAAAAAAAATCTGAAAAATTTCGAAAATTTTGCTATAAATAGAAGAGAAAATTTAGGAAGAAGGGGGTTCAAAAAAGAGGAGAAAAATAGGAGGAGAAGAAAAAAGGAAGGGAGAGGAGAGAGCAGTATACACTCGATATACACTCTGGATACACTCAGTATACATGGACAGAATTTAATTTTGGAGAGTTTCTTTTGAGAGTTGAAGAGAGTTTAAGCTAAGAAATCTGAGTTTCTAACTTTGGGTGCTTTCAAGTGTTCTATTGGTTGATTTATTAGTTCTGTTTAAGTTTTGAACTCCCCCTAGGTTGGTCAAATTCACTTTCTGGGTTGTTGTCGATCTCCGCTGTTTCATTACTGTGATTGGGAGTACTGCTTGTTGCTTCCTTGCTGCTGACTTCCTTCTCTTCCGTTTTTGTTATATTCGAAATCCAGGTACACGTTTGAATTCACACTGATGTAGTTTCACCTGTTGAACCTGAAATGAAAATTGAAGCCTATTCTCTGCTATGGATTTGCAATTCAACAATTCTGTTATATTTTAGATAGTGTTATTTTTTTATGATTTGATTAGTATGTTCATTATAATTAAACTTGAATTGTTTGGCCCCTTTTTCTCATTTAAGCCTGGGCCAAGGCCTGTTTTGGCCGATTTCATGGTGTATATCTGATTTTAAATTCCCTCCGCTGGGCTTACATCGGAGCCCAATGGTTGGATGTTGGTGCATAAATATTGCCTAGTTTGCATCAGTCCAGTAACAAATTAATTAGGGTCTTTCTTTTATTTTAGAGACAAATTAAGTAGAAAACTATAGATTGCTCTAGGTTTGCACTTTAAAATAATAAAACGGGATGAGCTTCGCTAAACAAAATACGTAAATTGCGGGGCCCTCATAAATGTATATATTAATTCCTTAGATTTCGTTACGGGTCGTTTAGTAAATTTCACGGCCTTCTCAAAAATAATAACGCATTAGTATCTTTAGGCGCGTATTTAATAATGTTACCTCCCTAAACTCGGGTGTGCATTTCATGCGACCCAAATCCAAATCCTAAAACGTTGGATAGAGTGTGCCTAGGATTGTGGGTTCATTTCATGCGGCGCAATCTGAAAACACACTTTAAACGACATTCACTTTCGCTTAAATAATAATAATAATTTAATGAAAGCGGTTTAAAATTGATTAAAAGCACATAGGTTATAACATGTATTAAAATCAGATATTTTGGCCATCTATAATAGTTTAAGCGACCGTGCTAGAACCACGGGATCCGAGGGTGCCTAACACCTTCCCTCGGGTCAACAGAATTCCTTACTTAGAATTTCTGGTTCGCAGACTTCATTTGGAAAGTCGAAATTTCCTAGATTTGGGATTTAAATAAATCAGTGACTTGGGACACCATAATTTATTCCAAGTGGCGACTCTGAAATAAATAAATAATCCCATTTCGAATATTGTCAGTTAAATTGGAAAAACTCCCATGTACATTTTATCCCTCGGGGTAGGTACACAAAAGGAGGTGTGACAGCTCTGGCGACTCCACTGGGGACTAAGAACCCAGAACGTTTGTTCAGGGTTCAGAATTCGAGCTTAGATAAATTGTTGTATATAGCTTTATCTGATTTTCCTATATGTTTCATGATATATGTGCTGAATGTTTTACCGCTTTGATATTTTGTGAACTGTATATAAACTGTGCCGAAACCCATCTCCTCTCTGAGTCTTCTAAATCAAGAAGAAGGGTGTACTTCGTACGACTTCTTTTCTGTATAGTGTCAAATCCCAATTTAGAACGAGGTTCGGATAAGTTGCAAAGCCGGGTTGAGCTTCTGTATCCCCGGTAAACTACCCTCCCCCTCGGCCCGAGCTGTTCACTCGGGTAAGCCAGGTCTAGAACAATAAACCCAGGTTTTAAACTTAGAATAACAAAGCTTTCATGCCGGATCCCTAATAGGAACGTTTGTTTGCATCATGTGCATTTGACTTAGGGGACTCAACACAGGGGTTGGGTCCGTCTAGGACAGGTGTACCTGAAATGAAAAGACCATCCTAATGCATCTTACTTGCTACCTGTACATTTATTTTGCTTCGGACCTGCATGTTGACCGACTTCTGAATGTTAGAAAAATTTTGAAAAAATGAGAAGAAAAAAAATTAGCAGCTCGAGAATTAGATGATTATTTGTAAAAATAAAAAAAAATAAAAAAAATAAATTAAAAAAACGAAAAAAAATAAATAAAAAGAAAAATATGTTTGTTTTAAAAAATTAGTTGGTTTATTTATCCGAACTACGTCGGTTTGATTCTCACCGAATGTGAGATACGTAGGCAACCCTTATCGGGTCCAACTTCCCCTTTTTGCAAAAAATAACCAGAAAAGAACAAAAATTTTATTTTTCATAAAAGAGTCAGGCGACGTCATTTTTTGCTAAAAAAAAGGCCGAATGTTCCCTAAAGGAGCGCCGGAAGGCTGACATTGCATAAATGGCCGTTTTTTGACAGATTTTGATTTTTTGACCCTCATAGACTTAAAAACCTTCGCCCCCGAGGCGCTGAAAGGCCGTGTTTGCAATACCGGGTCATTTATTTTAATTTAGAAAACAAGAAAAAGAGTCTTGAATAAATTAGGTAATGCCGTTTGTCAAAAATAGCCGAATGTTCCCGAAAGGGACGCCAGAAGGCTGACTTTGCATAAACAGTCACTTTTGGGTTTTTTTTTTCCGGTTGACCCACACATCCTAAAATCTTCGTCCCCGAGGCGCTGGAAAGTCGTGTTTGCAATATCGGGTTTTATTTTGAAAAACAAGAAAAAAAGAGGTTTTAAGTAAGTCGGGTAATGCAGTTTTATCAAAAATAGCCGAATGATCCCGAAAGGGACGCCGGAAGGCTGACTTTGCATAAACGCCACCCTTGGTCATTTTTTAAGGTTTCTTGACCGGTTAAGCCCTCATAGCCTTAAAATCTTCATCCTTGAGGTGCTGAAAGGCCGTATTTGCAAAACCAGGTCTTTTATTTTATTTTTGGAAAAAAAAAAACAAAGTGTGAGTGGGCAAGTGAATGCCGTTGTAATTTTTGGTCAAAATAAGCTGATCCAGCTTCGGCGGTGTATTAAACCGTTCTTGCCGAAATAGCCTTAAAATATCTTTCAGTTGTCGAAAGGCTATTTTCGTAAAAGAACGAACAAGTTTGTAAAATAATCTTTCTCGGCCTCAAAATTCATGTGAAATTGAGAAGGGGCCCCGTTTGCAAAAAATAGTCATTTGGTTAAAATTGGCAAACATAGAAGGAATTTGTCAGTCTAATTTTTTATTTTTTTATTTCTTTTAATTAGAGCATGTGGGTTGTTTAACGTCAAAGTCTGTTAGTATGGTCAGTTTTCAAACCTGAGTTATCAAGTTTGTTGTATTATAAAAAATAAAAAAAATGTTTTATTGTTATTTGCCGTGTATTTGCCCGAACTACGCGGGTTTGATTCTCACCGGATGTGAGATACGTAGGCAAATCTCATCGGTTCCGACCCCAAATTTTTTTTTAAAAAAAATTCAAAATATTTTCCTTTAGTTCCTTCTTCAAAAATCTTTCCTTAAAAAAAAAAGGGTAAAAGTAAAAAAAAAAAACAGTTTTCTTTCTTTCTAATGTCTTTCATCCAAAAAAAAAAAAATATCAGAAAAAAAAATCCAAAAAAATGCTCTTTAGCTGTCTTTATTTTGTAAATATCCAAAAAAACTTTGAAATTTGAGTCCAAAAATATTTTCGCTTTTCTTTAGAAGTGTTTTGTAAATAAATAATTAAAAAAAAAACTCAAAAATCCAAAATATTTTTCGTAATAGTCATTCTTTCGAAATTAAGAGGCAATATCCAAAAAAAAAAGGAAAAAAAGGGGATATTTTCTTTCTTATTTAGAAAAAGATAAATAAATTAAAATTCAAATAAAAAATATTTTTTTTTACCTCTAAAATTCCCAATGTTCCAATCAAAAGAAAAGAAATTTTTAGAAGTCTTTCTTTCAAAAAAAGAGTCAAATTCAAAAATCAAAAGAAAAATTCCATTTCTTCTTTTAAAGCATTTTTAAAAAAAAAATAAAAATAAAAAAAATAAAATAAAAATAAAACAAAATTTTCCTTTTACCTTAAAGCTTTAAGCCGAGACGACGCATGCGGTTA
>MU785125.1:1549-14007 GCA_026770625.1 Nicotiana glauca | reverse complement strand
TGCCACCCACAACAAAACCCCACCAATCCATTCTGATTCTCTCTCTACTATATATATATATATATATATGTGTGTGTGTGTGTGTTTTTCAACCTCCTTTCTTAACTGATAATTGAATTCCTCACCGATTCTTCTTTTGAACCAGTAGAGAGAGAAAGTGATTTAGAGAGAGAGAGAGAGAGAACGCTGTTTGGTGAAGTGTTGATTTTCATTTGTTGCAATACACACACACTATGAAACAGAGTCCTATGTCTTCAAGCAATCACATCTCTAATGTAAGCTCTCTCTCTTTTTGTTTTTGTTGCTAATATTAAAGCTATTAATTCACTTTAATTTCGTTTCATTTTTGTTGAATTTAACTGAATTTCTAGTTCTATTGACTGGAAAATTGTTTCAGTTTAGCTCAATTGCTGATTAAATATTGAAAATAGTTGGTCATTTGTGTCCAATTAGTTCGTAATTGTGTCTAGTGTGGACTTGAAACTCTTTTTGGATCATTTTTGCAGTTTAATTTCCCTTGTGTAAATTTTCTTATACATGTTTTTTAGGAAATAGGCTGTTTGATTATAATGCCTTTGAGTCGGCTAATGATCTGGTGAATTAGTAATCACACTTGAATATTTTGAAGTCAGTGGCGTATAAAACTGATTTCTAGTAGTCTCTTTTGAGTGAATTAGATTTTTTTTTTTTTTTAATCACAGTGGCATTTAGCCAGCTTGCATGCCTCTCCACTATTCCACCAGGTACCTGCTACCTTACACCAACACATGTATCGGGTGACTTTGCCTAGCTAGGCTTGGGCAAATGCGAAGAAATGACCTGACAGCTCATGGTTTTCCTCCTACTTCATTGACAGTGCTTTTTTTCTTTCTTTTATATGGTGGGAGGGGGATGATTGACTCATATTTTCCTTAAGTTTGAATGGCTTTTCTTAAATTTGAATGGGTAAGTTAGGTATTTTCAAGCAATTTTAGTTGTTGCATCAAGCATTTGGATGATCAATTGAACTTTTAGCTTCTCGTAATTTTGGCTACTAAAGAATTGAGTATTGTTATTAAATGCAGTCTAGAAAATTTTTGGTGAAAGTATTAGAGACCAAAATGTTTTCCTATGCCATTTTTTACTTCAAAAGAACCTAAATTTTTTTACTATCAACTTACAGAAATACAATATCCACATTGATTGTATACGGATTTCAAAGGGGTTTTTAGTAGTAATGGGAACCTATCCATCACTTTGGGTTGAATGCCCTGGTATCAGAGCCAAACTATAGTAACCCTGTAGTTTCATCTGCCAGTCGTTTCTCATTGTCTCAATGGCATTTTCTCGCGCCTTGTGCTTACTTTTTAGTTTGTTGAACCACTTTAATCTCCTAAAAGATTAAGCTTGTTGAGCCCCAAAAGAAAAAACATCTTTAGTATAGGTGTCTGACCCTAAAACTTGGGTTACATGTGCAAAAGAGTGTTAGAGATGTATATTATTTTTTATTAGAGGTTTGTTATGGTCAATTTACTACATATCTTTAATGTCTGTGGTTTTCTAAACATCCTGCAATACTTATGGCCACTTCTAAATAGGGAAATGCTAGCGTTTTACCACTGGAGAATGGCTTCAGTGATTCACTCTCTCTGTTGAATTCTGAGAAGGCTGTAGAAGAACTTAGTCAACAACCTCTTCTTCACGGGATTGATGATCATCTGATTGAGTTTGCCGAGGCTTTGAGAAGTATGATATGTTGTTACAATGATTAATTATTTGGCAATGTTTGGAAATTGCTACACTATATGATACAGATACTTTACTCTTCAATTTGTTAGCCGTTGCAAAAGCACTAAGACAAGCTGCTGAAGGAAAGGCTTCTGCACAAGCTGAAGCTGCTGAGTGGAAGCGTAAATATGAACTCGAGAGGTCACGTATTCTGCACTTGGAGAGAAAAGGTACTGTCCCAAAGAGGCTTTTATGTTTACTATTTAGTGCACTGTTTGCAGTAGTTGCCTACAGCTGAAATATATTTATGATTTGTGCACTGGTTCCATGTCTACTTAGTTTCGGTCGTCTCAGGTGGCCATACCTATCCTTCTTGAGTTAAGATCCATTTGTAATTGTTACCACATTTTGATGCCATTTCTCCACTATCTGGTTTGTTTTCTTACAAACTCTGTTCCTCTTGTCCCTCTAATTGAGGGATAGCCAGCAATGGTTATCTTTAATAGCAAACAAGCCATAAATTATATTCTATACTCCACTTTCAGAAATAAGATAAGCGGCATCATGAGGTTTTTTTTTTTGAGTAGCAAAAACATAAAGTTATATAGTATCACATGTTTCAATTCGTAGGCATAATGATTCCTCAATAGTTTGTTAAGGAGTTGTTTATGCACTCCAACTTTTACAACCACAATCTACTTTATTTATTTGATTAGTTTAACGTCAAAATTTGCCCCTATCCTCTCTGCCTCACGTTTTCTTGTTCTTGGACTTTTTGCCTCCTGATTTATCCAATTTCATGTTTTTACTAGTCTATGTATTTTCATGACTTGTACATTAAATTACATGAGTCGAGCAAATTTATGTATATCTTCCTTTTTCCAAAAACTTTTGAAGTATGTATATGTTCGTGTATGTATAACAGAGAGATAGAAAACGCAAGCTAAAAATGGACAAAATTGTTTTAGTTTGTACAAATCTCATGAATGCAATGAAGACAGACAAAATCTTCCTAGCTCTAGGATCACCGATTACTGAATGCTTGCTTAGACGTTCTAGCTAGATGGGTTGGGAGTAACTCTCGGAGAGAGAGAATCAAAAGAGAGATGGGTTGGAGAACAGAAGGGTAATTAGGTCATCTAACTAGTCACAACATTGAAGCAAAGTGTGGTGGCAGATAGTTGGAGCGCAACAATCAGTCCTGTCTATACAGTCAGAAAAAATGTGGAAAACTGTGCGGTTAAAGTACATTCCTCATTTTATCGTTCCTGAAGTACTAGACGCTTGTTATCAAATCATAAAGTTTTAACAAAAATCTTTCTTTTTGGTAAAGTAACTTGGCTTACTCTGCAGTATCATCAGAGGAGCATTTGATAAAGGAGGGACGAGTTGTACCCTTGACAAACCAAACTGTACTATCAGATGGTGCTCCAGAGCAATCTGAAAGGTGTTGTGGAGAGAACGGGATTTGTTCTCATGAGGTTCTTCGTGATGGAGAACGTGATCATGATGCCAGTGCCTTTCCAAACAAGATGATCAGAAAGGTAGATGCCCGTAAACTTATGCTGTTTCCACTATAACAGTCTTTGTTGATCACTTTTGTGTGCTGTGCATTAGAAAGCGTGAAATATAATGTGTTGCTTTGTTTTTACTGAGTTTCAGATGTATATTCATTTTGTAATTGATTTAATTATTGGATTTTATATCTGCCATCCAGTTGTAACTGGATAGACTCCGAGCATTACTTTTTTGTTAATTATAGAACTTACCTTTACTTTATCCCAAAAAGAAAAAGAAAGTTACTGTACAATTTAGTTGTCCAAGCACTGTGAAAATGCCTGCTATATTCGTCAGCTTAGCTATTGATACTGTGAGGCTGTTATCATTGCAAGATATTTTAATGTCTTTAACTTGTTGTACTTTAATTAGTTATCCATCTCAATATTGAATGCTAGAATGAACTTCAGCAAATTATAAATATACTGGTACAAAGACAAGATCTTTCTTCCTGTATGCCATTTCTTATCTTGTAGTGCTTTTATGATTTGTTCTTAAAATAATGCCTATTAATAATTCGTGTAACGAAACAGGCGTCATTCAAGTTGTCATGGTGTTGCAAAGGTGAAAAGAGTGATCAGAAAAAACATGATGTTGTCTCGTTTGAAAAGGGAAACATAACAACCGCAGAGCGCAGCAGTAAACAGGTCTGCCCATTTTTTGGCCTTCAAGCTCCTCTCTTCTCAGTCTGACCTTTTCAGACACGTCTAACTTTATAGTTTTCTTGCGTTGTTTGCCATGATAACAGTACTTCAAAAGAATATCACTTAGGCTTCTTTTCCTGTTGCTTTAAAATTTAATTTCCGCTAAACAGACTTATCAATTGAGGGAAAAACTTCATCTGAACAGAGAATCATTTTTTCTCTCTTTTCCAGATTTCTTTGAAGTGGGAATCTCCCCCACAAACGGTGCTTATATTGACAAAGCCAAATTCAACTGCTGTTAGGATGCTTTGTTCAGAAATGGTCAGGTAAGATATTAGAGTATAGACATACTTTTTTTTCTGCTTCAGTTCTTTTTGATCAAACTGTGCTAGAACTCAATGGTAATGCATGTCTTTTGCTTTACTTTGTAAGGTTCCTCCTTAGAGCTGGTCAAATGATTTCTTAATTGCTTCGATTGATATGTTCAAATCATAATTAGATAAACTGATCTTTAACAGCTTAAGTTTTCAAATGAAGGTAGTTACATTAGTTAACATGATAACAGCTGCGGGGTTTGAGTTCCTTCAAAAATTCATCACCTGCCATCCCAATAGTTTACATGCTGTGTGCCACACAAAAAAACAAACAATAATTGTTGTCCTCTCTCGGGTAAGTTATGCCTTTAAATCAGGTGAAACTATACCATTTAACAATAAACATGTAGGTTTAGGTTCTTCTGCTGACATTCTTGTGGCTCGTTGAGCTTTCTTTTCTGGAAAGTCCTAAAGTAGTATCCTGATTTCATTCAATCAATCAATCAAGTACGAATCTTAAACTAGTTAGGGTTGGTTATATAATCCTCTACCTCCACTGCACTTTACTTGGATTTATTTCATTCCAATACTAGTTCTTTCCTGATTTTAGATATAGCTGTCAAAGTGATATCCTCATTTTCAAAAATAACACTCTTTTCCAGATTTAACTGTCCTTTTTTCTCGAAAGATGATTTTACTCTTTCCTTGGCAAGGCTGATTTTGTGTAGCTTAGTAGTTGACTCAGAATAGTCTTGGCAAAATTGCAATTTTATGAGGTGACCTACTTTCTTAATTACACATCCCCTATGGGAAGGATTTCGCTTATTTTTGTGCCCAGCATGGTGATAGGGAACGAAGCGAATGAAGAAGAAATCTTTTCTTTTAATGGGAAAGCCTTGAGGCATATCTTAATGGTTTTAGATTAGTTTTTCTTGCATTATTTATAATTCTACAAGCTGCTTCTGTGTTTCAGGATATTTGTAATAGATCAGGTTCTGAGTCAAGGATAATTTGGTAATTTTTCTTTGGTAGTAAGTCTGTTACAAATTTAAGTAATATATCTTTGGGAAAGTCAGAGAGCATTTTTTTAATTATATATGGGAATGTTTTTATCTTAAACATCAAGGTCTTGAACTGCTAATGATTTAGTAGAAATCCTATGGGGTGTAATGGTTTCTATAACAAAAGTAGAAATCTCAGTAGAGAAGGACTCCATGCAGCACATAAATCTCCTGTCTATTCTTTCAGTCAAATGGTGGAGAATTATCATTTGTATAGAAACTTTTGTTGCTTTACGCAACATTATTTTTTATTCAGTGCTTAATGCAACCTTATGAAAGGAGCTTAACGAATTCTAGGTGGATTTCCTACTTCTCTTCTTGTTCTCTCCTAAGTCCTAATTACAGTTGATGTTTTTTTGGGGGTCAAACTGAATTTTTTTATTTAACCAAGTATAACAATATATGTATAACTAACTCTTTTGGACTAGAGAGTTAGATCTTAAAACAAAAACTATAAAACTGCACTAAATTGCCATCACTCAGGCTATCAGCAATTATTGTTTAGCACCTTCTAGGAAGGCTATAAACTAGAACCTCTTCATTTAATAGCAACATTATGGCATTACACTGAAAACTGTTTAGCCTATCAGACCTCAAAAGCATAGTGTTTACTTCTTTTCTCACTTCATTATGCTTCAAATCATTATCCGTCCTTTGCCTATGCTACAACCATCCCAAGTCTCAAGTACTCTTTCACTGTTTTATAGTCACAGGCCTTTCCACTGCCCAATAGTAGGTTAGAGACCCCATCTCTTGCCATAGCTTCTTTATCTTCTGCATGTATCAGGACATCTGTAGGATGATTTGTCTTCCTGAGATCCCTTTACATGTTTTATTTCAAACAATGAGACTCAGTGTTGGAAATATATGGTCATGACGGATGTCGGTCAAAGGTGTTATCTCCTTTGCTAAATAATATTAGCTTTGCTATATCTTTCTCACTTTTTTCTGCTCTTATTTTCCTTTCCTGACCTTGGCAACATAAATAATGTTTGAAATAAGGAAAAGACCCACGAAGTTTCAACTATTGGTTTGACATTTGGACATTTTACGCATTGCATTCCTTCCTGTGTCATCTTCACTATTTAAATTACCTGGCAATTAAAAGTAAACCTCAGTTGGCTAGTACTTGCACTCTGAAAGCTGAAAAAGAACATTATGTATTGACTATGTACACTTGTGTATTCAGAGAATATCCGACTGATGTTGGATGGAGGGAGCACGTTAATGTAGTCACAGGGGACAATGCGTTGACCTGACTTTCTGCTAGTTCAAGTCTTAAGAACCCCTAGAATAGTTTCTAGAACTGGTCAAACTTATCATATTCTGTTTAGGGGTCTTCCTGCTACTGCATTTATATCTTTGTTTCTTGTGTTCTACATTTTTTCCTATTGTCACCTTAGAACACTGATGTCTTTTACTTATCTTCCTTTATGAGCATATTTTCAGTAACAAATTGGTGACAATTTCTTAAAATGCTCATGGGAATTGTCTCAATCAATCAACTATGAGTCATGTTGGGTCAGAATCATCTGTATCTATTCCATTCGGATCCATTTCGCTTCAATACTAAATAACAAATTGCATTGTCTAATATCAGATTTTTTTCAGTGTTCAGCCGAACCTGTGTAAGCAGCTCATCTACAGAGCAATCTCAATTCCGAGTATATATTTAGCATCTCTTGTGTTATGTATCCTTACATGCATATTCTCTTTGGTCCTGGTTGGTTAAAAGTGATTGTTTGCGTTCCTTTTGATTTCTTTTTTCAATCATTTAATCACTTGCTGTGTTTGAATTTATTAGATGCTTTATCTATCTCTTCTCTTCTCCAGATGGCTAAAAGAGCAGAAAAGCTTAAATATTTTCGTTGAACCACGGGTGCGAACTGAACTTCTAACCGAGTCATCATATTACCAGTTTGTACAAACTTGGGAAAATGGTGAGTGGTAAAAGTTTTTCACTTCTACAAAGTAAGCTGAAAAGAAAAATATTTCTTCGATCATCACATTAACTTCTTTCATATGGACATATCTCGGATTCTTGGTTCATTAGATTTTGACCTCAGTTTAAGCTCAAATTGTTCGGATGACTTTGCGTAAGGAAATTTTTGCTGATAATCTGGTATCTTTTCGATAAACAGTTCAGCATGTGTGTCCATTTTATTGTTTTTTTTTTAATCTTACCGTACTACTGTGCTATGTTATGTTTGTTCTCCAGCAGAATGAGAAGCAACCATTTTTTAGTAAACCTCTTGTGCTTGTATTTGAAAGTATGCGAGTTTTATCTGCAATGACAAGTGAAGTTTGGCGCGTCATGTTAATATAACATCTCCATATAAATAAGGACCAAGTTTAATGTTGAAAAGATAGGACATCATTTTATCATTACCAAGAAATTTAAATGTTGCATTTTGAGAGATATGCTTCAACCTGCATAACCGCTCTGCTGTTTCTTGTACTGGTTGATCACATATCATCTCTAGTTTGTAGTGAACCAGGGATAGTCAAATTATAATTTTATCTTATCCTAGCATTTGAAGCTCAAATTGGTATCCATTGATAGTGTCAAACAACCAATTGATATGACCAGTATTTGAGGAAGAATGCTACAGCTTCTGTGTCTTACTTTGTGTAAGTGTTTGATTAAATGTTCTTCCTAGTATTATGATAGGACCTTGATACAAATGATCCTAAAGTAGGAATTAACCCTATTTTTTAGATATATGTCAGCAATTTAGAGAATTTGTCATTTCATTGCCCCCCTTGAAGCATCTTGAGTACAAACGAGCACATGTAATCTCCATACTTGTTGTAGATTAGAAACTTAAAATAGTAAAGATGTTCTTTTCCTTATCTGTTATCAGTATGAACAATGTTAAACCTAAAGCAACTTCTTGTTTGTCACAGACAATGAAGTTCTGCGTCTCCATACAAAAGTTGATGTTGTTGTCACACTGGGTGGGGATGGAACCGTCCTTTGGGTATGTATGTTAATTTTGTCTTTTGGACTAGAAGTTTGTGGTTCATGTGGTCTGATAAATGCTTCATATGTACACATTTATTAATTGCAACGTGTTTCATATTGCAGGCAGCGAAGATGTTCAAAGGGCCAGTTCCTCCTATTGTTCCATTTTCTTTAGGCTCTCTTGGCTTCATGACTCCTTTTTGTATCCTTATCTTCCTTTAGAAACCTTCTTTCTCATACATGTGGTATCTCTATTTTAATGAAATTCAGTGAGAAGGTATAATTTGGCCACTTTAATTACTTCATTACATGGCAATTGAAAGAAATAAAACAGAACACTTTCTATTACTATAAAATGTACAACACATAATATTGTAGCTTTGCATTGGTATAATTATTACTTTTCTCTGGTTACCTTTAACATTTCCAGATAGTGAGCATTACAAGGAATATCTGGATTCAATTCTTCGTGGTCCAATAAGCATCACACTAAGGCATCGTCTCCAGTGCCACGTGATAAGAGATGCAGCTAAAAGTGATCTGGAGACTGAAGAGCCCATACTTGTTCTCAACGAAGTCACAATTGACCGTGGGATTTCATCGTTTTTGTCAAATCTAGAGTGCTATTGCGATAATTCTTTTGTTACCTGCGTACAAGGGGATGGTTTGATTTTATCAACAACATCTGGAAGCACTGCATATTCTCTTGCAGCTGGAGGGTCAATGGTCCATCCTCAGGTACATCCTATCATAGTCACCACTTGTTGCTTTGTGTTCTTCCTCAACTTGCAGACATAGCTATTTGAGTAATGCAAAATTATGCATTATGATTTTGGGTTGAATTTTTGAAGCTCTTGAATGAGCACAAAGCCTTTTCCAAAACATAGTTAGCCGTAAATCTGTCTATTTATTGGTTTTTAAGAATTGGCCGGATTACTATAAACCAGAAGACTAAGCGGCAAAAGGTACATATTTTATTTTTTCTAGTGTCTTCCTTTTGGTGGTGAGCCTTGACGTAAAGTTGTTGTCATGTGACTAGGAGGTCACGGGTTCGAGCTGTGGAAACAGCCTCTTGCAGGGTAAGGTTGCGTACAATGGACCCTTGTGGTCTGGCCCTTCCCGGGACCCGCGCATAGCGGGAGCTTAGTGCACCGAGTTGCCCTTTTTAGTGTCCTACTTTTAGAATTCCACAGAAAATTTGCATTCAAAAGTGAGTAACTTACCTCAATGTGCAACTTTCCTTATTGGATCACCCATAAGGGCAAGTGTAAAGTGTTTTCGTAAAACTATAGAGTAATGATTCATCCAAAAAAATATTTTTAAATAAAAATTCATTCAATGCATGATCGTATGCGGTTTACTCAAAGAGGACAAAATATGGGCGGTAACTGATGGAGTACTTCCCTTACAATGTTAGAGTTGATTCTACTTTTTCTTGATGTTTCTTTTAGTAATCTATTTGTAATTTCATAGTCTCTGTTTGCTCTATTCTGTTTTCAGTAATCAACTTTTAAGCAATTCAAATACTCTTTAATATGGTGAGTAATAGATCTATGCATCTCATTGAAAGATACTGGATGTGCCTCCAATCTTCATTTAAAATAGAATTTTTTTACATGAAAGTTGGAAGATATTCTTAAGCTTTCCTTTTCATCACTTGGTGAAATGGGCTTAATAGTTTGGTCTGGTTGAG
Organism: Nicotiana glauca; assembly: GCA_026770625.1. Classification (NCBI taxonomy): domain Eukaryota; kingdom Viridiplantae; phylum Streptophyta; class Magnoliopsida; order Solanales; family Solanaceae; genus Nicotiana; species Nicotiana glauca. The sequence goes on along the minus strand of MU785125.1, from coordinate 4,066 downwards.
TGATTGGGGCAGAAAATGGGGTGGCAGAGAATATTTGTTTTGAATTGACAATACTGGGATTTTTTCTGAACACTACTTGAGCTTTTATGATGGACGTAAGTGATGTGCGACACGTATGAAAGAATGTGCTTATAACTACCGTCTAATTATAGCTAGGAAATCTGGCTTGCTGTAGCCTTAGAAAGACCAAAATCCACCAAAAAAGATTTAAAAAGAAATAGAGTGGCCCTAGCAAGAGAAACATTTTGAATTCTATAAACCTTTTAAGCTAATGATGCCGTGCTCTGTGTTGTTGTTGCAAAGCCCAAGGAGATAGCTTCATTAAAAACTTCCCTTCTAGTATGATTGAGTTCTAGACTGTAGATGGCTAAGTACATTTGTCCTGTATCAGGTGATGCTGAATGTGATTGAAGTGTAGGAACTAACATCTTTAGTTTAGAATTTGTCACTTTTTCTTGTTCCTAGACCATTGTCCCTAAAGAACAAAAATTGCCTCCTTTCTAGTTTTCATTTACTCCTTTCCCCCACCTAACCAAAAGCTGCAACCGCTGCTTTATAGTGTTTGGAAATAATAAGGAAAGAATAATTTCTGTTAATGGTTTCAAAAGTTGGAGAATTTCAGAGGGAATACAATGAAGCCAAAACCATACTTCTTCATCAACAGTTTTTGTTGTTTAACTACGATTATAAGTTCAATATTGGAAACCAACGTGGCATATTAACATGTCGCAAGCTATTAATCCATGCTTTGGGATTTGAATATTAGACAGATGTAGATGAGTTCTGCTTTCGTGTATAGTCTTTCATTTCGAAATTTCTGCCGACCTATTACCGATTGGAATTGGACTTGCAATTATCACAATCATGATGCAATAAGCTCTGCAATTGATGTCTCATCCATTTGATGTCTTTGAGTTGATCATAAGCTTAGCAACTTTAGTGTTCTTAATCAAATTGCAGGTTCCTGGCATCCTCTTTACACCTATCTGTCCACATTCTTTATCATTTCGCCCTCTTATTTTGCCTGAGCATGTGACAATCCGAGTACAAGTACCTTTCAACAGCAGAGGTCATGCATGGGCATCATTTGATGGGAAGGATCGGAAAAAGTTGGCACCGGGGGATGCACTTGTTTGTAACATGGCTCCTTGGCCAGTGCCAACTGCATGTCAATCTGACTCGACGAGTGACTTTCTACATAGCATTCATGAAGGTCTTCACTGGAATTTGAGGAAGACACAGTCTTTCGATGGCCCTCAGGAGACATGATCTTTACTAACAATTTAATATGGCTAGGAAATGAGAAGTTTCCAAAATCCACCTCGTCGTGCTGAAGTGAGCATCAAGATATCCTTCTCAGTTATCGCAGAGGGATTCGTGATGTATATACGCCTATACATGCAACATAGAATTTAACTTTGAGAATCATGAGTCTCAACATTAGGTCGTTTATATATTTATTGTTGTTTGTAACTTAGACATAACAATAAGAATAGAGAAGGAAGTTTGTATCATTTTGTACAGTTCTACTTATATCATACCATGCCCTGGTTTACAACGGAAGTCAAGCTTTTGGTTCTTGCTTCAAAAGTATTGAAACACTGCTTGAAGCAATTGAGAGGAACTGCGGAAGTGGGAAAATGTATATTTGGAGCTCTGTGCTTTTGGTTCACCTAATAATGTAACTTTTCTTGGTTGGTAGTCTAAATATCCAGTTCATATGACTGTTGGTTTATGTGTGGCAAATCAATACGTTCATAAGGAAATGAGCAACTTAAACTTACAAAAAGTAGAAAAAAGACTTTCTGGTGCCTCCCTCTACCCGTTGTTCTGTAGAGATATTTAAAGGGAAAACATTGAGCAGACAATAAATAGCTGGCCAATTGTTTCAATACTTGAGAAGGTTTTTTTTTTTTAATTGAGGAAAATGGGTGGAAATTCAATTGAGTTTCCTTTTGCTTTATTATAAAAGATCAAATTTGACTTTGTACTATTCGAAATTGAGCGACTTTTGTCTTTTGTTAAATGTTTGCTCTTTTTTATAATCGTGGTGTGATTAGGATAGCTTGTATGTACATCGATTAATACTAAAAAGTCTCATTTTCATCCTTGACCCCTAAGAGAGCTTCAACTTAAAGGTAATTCTAAACATAGCAAAAAGTTGAGAGGTAAATTTAAATCTTTTTTCTCAAAAGAATTTGGACATGTCGAATTGAGACATTTCACATTAGAGCATATGACAATGTATGAATCGACCAAAATTATAACAAAAAACAAACTGATCAATTTCAAATAGTACAAGAGCAATCTTATACATTTTCCTTATTTCCAATTTGTATTAATGGTGATGTAAAAGAAAATATTTTAAATATGAAAAGAGAAAGGAAATGTTTACATTTGTTGAAACTGCAAAAGGAATTTTGACAAACGCATTAAGGATAATAGCAAACAAGTTTTGATGAGAGAGAGCGAGGTCAAGAAATTTTATTCAGATGCTATCAACAAACTTTAGTGAAA
>MU785123.1:3211-29565 GCA_026770625.1 Nicotiana glauca | reverse complement strand
AAAAAAGTTCGACCTCGTTCGAACTGAGAATAAGGCTATGTGCCTTCTCCATCAAATCTAGCAAGTTCGACCTCAGTCGAACTGGGAATAAGGCTAAGTGCCTTCGCCATCAAAGTAAAGTTTGACCTCGTTCAAACTGAGAATAAGGCTAAGTTCCAGCACCATCAAATCTATCAAGTTCGACCTCAGTCAAACTGGGAATAAGGTTAAGTGCCTTCACCACCATAGTAAATGTAGAGCTCGTTCGAACTGAGTCTAAGGCTAAGTGCCTCCGCCGTCAAATTTAACAAGTTCGACTTTAGTCTAACTAGGAATAATGCTAAGTGCCTTCGCCATCAAAGTAATGTTCGACCTCTCTCGAACTAAGACTAAGGCTAAGTGCCTTCACCATCAAATCTAGCAAGTTCGACCTCAGTCGAACTGGGAATACGGCCAAGTGGCTTCGCCATCAAAGTAAAGTTCGACCTCGTTCGAACTGAGAATAAGGCTAAGTGCCTTAGCCATCAAATCTTGCAAATTCAACATCAGTCGAACTGTGAATAACGCTAAGTGCCTTTGCCATCAAAGTAAATTTTGACCTCGTTCAAAATATGAATAAGGCTAAGCGCCTTCGCTATAAAATCTAGCAAGTTCGACCTCAGTCAAACTGGGAATAAGGCTAAGTTCCTTCATCATCAAAGTAAAGTACGACCTCGTTCGAACTGAGAATATGGCTAAGGGACTTCCCCATCAAATCTAGCAAGTTCGACATTAGTCGAACTGGGAATAAGGCTAAGTGGATTCACCAGCAAAGTAAAGTTCGATCTCGTTCGAACTGAGAATAAGGCTAAGTGGCATAGCCATCAAATCTAGAAAATTCGACCTCAGTCGAACTGGGAATAAGGCTAAGTGCCTTCGCCATCAAAGCAAAGTTCGACCTCGTTCGAACTAAGAATAAGGCTAAGTGCCTTCGCCATCAAATCTATCAAGTTTGACCTTAGTGGAACTATGAATAAGGCCAAGTGCCTTCGCCATCAAAGTAAAGTTTGACCTCTGTCGAACTAAGATTATGGCTAAGTGACTTCGCCATAAAATCTAGCAAGTTCTACCTCAGTCGAACTGGGAATAAGGCTAAGTGGATTCGTCATCAAAGTAAAGTTCGACCTCGTTCGAACTGAGAATAACGCTAAGTGCCATAGCCATCAAATCTAGCAAGTTCGACATCGGTCGAACTTGGAATAAGACTAAGTGCCTTTTCCATCAAAGTAAAGTTCGACCTCGTTCGAAATAAGAATAAGGCTAAGCGCCTTCGCTATAATATCTAGCAAGTTCGACATTAGCCAAACTGGGAAGAAGGCTAAGTGCCTTCTCCATCAAAATAATGTTCAACCTCATTTGAACTGAGAATAAGGCTAAGTGCCTTCACCATCAAATCTAGCAAGTTCAACCTCAGTCGAACTGGGAATAAGGCTAAGTGCCTTTGCCATCAAAATAAAGTTCGACCTCGTTCGAACTGAGAATAAGGCTATGTGCCTTCGCCATCAGATCTAGCAAGTTCAACCTCAGTCGAATTGGGAATAAGGCTAAGGGCCTTTGCCATCAAAGTAAAGTTCGACCTCGTTAAATTGAGAATAAGGCTAAGTGCCATCGCCATCAAATCTAGCAAGTTCGACCTCAATCAAACTGGGAATAAGGTTAAGTGCCTTCACCACCATAGTAAAGTTTGAGCTCGTTCGAACTCTGAATAAGGCTAAGTGCCTTCGCCATCAAATCTAGCAAGTTCGAACTCAGTCGAACTAGGAATAAGGCTAAGTGTCTTCGCTATCAAAGTAAATTTTGACCTCTTCGAACTGAGAATAAGGCTAAGTGCCTTCACCATCAAATCTAGCATGTTCGACCTCAAGCGAACTGGGAATAAGGCTAAGTGATTTTGCCATCAAAATAAAGTTTGACCTCGTTCAAACTGAGAATAAGGCTAAGTGTCGTCGCCATCAAATGTAGCAAGTTCGACCTCAGTCGAACTGGGAATTAGGCTAAGTGCCTTCTCCATCAAAGTAAAGTTCGACCTCGTTCGAACTAAGAATTAGGCTAAGTGCCTTCGACATCAAATCTAGCAAGTTAGACCTCAGTCGAACTTGGAATAAGGCTAAGTGGATTCGCCATCAAAGTAAAGTTCGACCTCGTTCGAACTGAGAATAACGCTAAGTGCCTTCGCTATCAAATCTAGCAAGTTCGACATCAGTGGAACTGGGAATAAGGCTAAGTGCCTTCGCCATCAAAGTAAAGTTCGACCTCTGTCGAACTAAGAATAAGGCTAAGTTCCTTCGCCATCAAATCTAGCAAGTTCGACATTAGTCGAACTGGGAATAAGGCTAAGCGGCTTCTCCATCAAAGTAAAGTTCAATCTCATTTGAACTGAGAATAAGGCTAAGTGCCTTCACCATCAAATCTAGCAACTTCAACCTCAGTCGAACTGGGAATAACGCTAAGTGCCTTTGCCATGAAAATAAATTTTGACCTCGTTCTTAATAAGAATAAGGCTATGTGCCTTCGCCATCAAATCTAGCAAGTTTGACCTCAGTCAAACTGGGAATAAGGCTAAGTTCCTTCACCATCAAATTAAAGTTCGACCTCTGTCGAACTGAGAATAAGGCTAAGTGCCTTCGCAATCAAATCTAGCAAGTTCGACATCAGTCGAACTTGGATTAAGGCTAAGTGCCTTCTCCATCAAAGTAAAGTTCGACCTCTTTCGAACTAAGAATAAGGTTAAGTGCCTTCGCTATCAAATCTAGCAAGTTCGACATCAGTCGAACTGGGAATAAGGCTAAGTGGCTTTGCCATCAAAGTAAAGTTCAACCTCGTTCGAACAGAGAATAAGGCTAAGTGCCTTCGCCATCAAATCTAGCAAGTTTGACCTCTGTCAAACTGGGAATAAGGCTAAGTGCCTTCACCATCAAAGTAATTTGACCTCGTTCGAACTGAGAATAAGGCTAAGTGCCATCGCCATCAAATCTAGCAAGTTAGACCTCAGTCAAACTGGGAATAAGTTAAGTGCCTTCACCACCATAGTAAAGTTTTAGCTCGTTCGAACTCTGAATAAGGGTAAGTGCCTTTACCATCAAATCTAGCAAGTTCGAACTCAGTCAAACTGGGAATAAGGCTAAGTGTCTTTGCCATCAAAGTAAATTTCGACCTCGTTCGAACTGAGAATAAGGCTAAGTGCCTTCACCATCAAATCTAGCAAGTTCGACCTCAGTCGAACTGGGAATGAGGCTAAGTGCCTTCGCCATCAAAATAAAGTTTGACCTCGTTCAAACTGAGAATAAGGCTAAGTGTCGTCGCCATCAAATCTAGCAAGTTCGACCTCAGTCGAACTGGGAATAAGGCTAAGTTCCTTCTCCATCAAAGTAAAGTTCAACCTCGTTTGAAATAAGAATAAGGCTAAGTGCCTTTGCCATCAAATCTAGCAAGTTCAACCTCAGTCGAACTGGGAATAGGGCTAAGTGCCTTCGCCATCAAAGTAAAGTTCGACCTCGTTCGAACTGATAATAAGGCTAAGTGCCATCGCCATCAAATCTAGCAAGCTCGACCTCAGTCAAACTGGGAATAAGGTTAAGTGCCTTCACCACCAAAGTAAAGTTCTACCACATTCGAACTGAGAATAAGGCTAAACGCCTCCGCCGTCAAAATTAAAATGTTCAACCTCAGTCGAACTAGGAATAAAGCTAAGTGTCTTCGCCATCAAAGTAAAGTTCGACCTCGTTCGAACTCTGAATAAGGCTAAGTGCCTTCGCCATCAAATCTAGCAAGTTCGAACTCAGTCGAACTGGGAATAAGGCCAAGTGTCTTTGCCATCAAAATAAAGTTTGACCTCGTTCGAACTGAGAATAAGGCTAAGTTTCATCGCAATCAAATCTAGCAAGTTCGACATCAGTCGAAATTGGAATAAGGCTAAGTGTCTTCGCCATCAAAGTAAAGTTCGACCTCGTTCGAACTGAGAATAAGGATAAGTGCCTCCGCCATCAAATCTAGCAAGTTCGACCTCAGTCAAACTTGGAATAAAGATAAGTGCCTTCGCCATCAAAGTAAAGTTCGACCTCGTTCGAACTTAGAATAAGTCTAAGTTCCTTCGCCGTCAAATCTAGCAAGTTCGACCTCAGTCGAAATGGGAATAAGGATAAGTGTCTTCGCAATCAAAGTAAAGTTCGACCTCGTTCGAACTAAGAATAAGGTTAAGTGCCTTCGCTATCAAATCTAGCAAGTTTGACCTAAGTGGAACTGGGAATAAGGCTAAGTGCCTTCGCCATCAAGGTAAAGTTTGACCTCTGTCGAACTAAGAATATGGCTAAGTGACTTCACCATCAAATCTAGCAAGTTCTAACTGAGTCGAACTGGGAATAAGGCTAAGTGCCTTCTCCATCAAAGTAGAGTTCGACCTCATTCGAATTGTGAATAAGGCTATGTGCCTTCGCCATCAAATCTAGCAAGTTCGACCTCAGTCGAACAAGGAATAAGGCTAAGTGCCTTTGCCATCAAAATAAAGTTCGACCTCGTTCGAACTGAGAATAATGCTAAGTGCCTTCGCCATCAAATCTAGCAAGTTCGACCTCAGTCGAACTGGGAATAAGGCTAAGTGCCTTCTCCGTCAAAGGGAAGTTCGACCTCGTTCGAAATAAGAGTAAGGCTAAGTGCCTTCGCCAACAAATCTAGCAAGTTCGACCTCAGTAAAACTGGGAATAAGGCTAAGTGCCTTCACCATCAAAGTAAAGTTCGACCTCATTCAAACTGAGAATAAGTCTAAGTGCCTTCACCATCAAATCTAGCAAGTTCTACCTCAATCGAACTGGGAATAAGGCAAAGTGCCTTCGCCATCAAAATAAAGTTTGACCTCGTTCAAACTGAGAATAAGGCTAAGTGCCTTCACCATCAAATCTAGTAAGTTCTACCTCAGTCGAACTGGGAATAAGGCTAAGTGCGTTCTCCATCAAAGTAAAGTTCGACCTCGTTCGAACTAAGAATAAGGCTATGTGCCTTCTCCATGAAATCTAGAAAATTCGACCTCAGTCGAACTGAGAATAAGGCTAAGTGCCTTCGCCATCAAAATAAAGTTTGACCTCGTTCAAACTAAGAATAAGGCTAAGTGTCAACGCCATCAAATCTAGCAAGTTCGACCTAAGTCGAACTGGGAATAAGCCTAAGTGCCTTCTACGTCAAAGTAAAGTTCGACCTAGTTTGAAATAAGAATAAGGCTAAGTGACTTCGCCATCAAATCTAGCAAGTTCGACCTCAGTCAAGCTGGGAATAAGGCTAAGTGCCTTCACCATCAAAGTAAAGTTTGACCTCGTTCGAACTGAGAATAAGGCTAAGTGCCTTCGCCAAAAAATCTAGAAAGTTCGACCTCAGTCAAACTGGGAATATGGCTAAGTGCCTTCTCCATCAAAGTAAAGTTCAACCTCATTTGAACTGAGAATATGGCTAAGTGCCTTCACCATCAAATCTAGCAAGTTCAACCTCAGTCGAACTGGGAATAAGGCTAAGTTCCTTTGCCATCAAAATAAAGTTCCACCTCGTTCGAACTAAGAATAAGGATATGTGCCTTCGCCATCAAATCTAGCAAGTTCGACCTCAGTCGAACTGGGAATAAGGCTAAGTGCCTTCGCCATCAAAGTAAAGTTCGACCTCGTCCAAACTGTGAATAAGGCTAGGTGCCTTCGCCATCAAATCTAGCAAGTTCGACCTCAGTCTAACTAGGAATAAGGCTAAGTGCCTTCGCCATCAAAGTAAAGTGAGACCTTGTTCGAACTGAGAATAAGGCTAAGTACATTTGTCATCAAAATAACGTTCGACCTCGTTCGAACTATGAATAAGGCTAAGTGCATTCTCCATCAAATCTAGAAAGTTCGACCTCAGTCAAACTTGGAATAACGCTAAGTGCCTTCGCCATCAAAGTAAAGTTCGACCTCCTTCGAAACAAGAATAAGGCTAAGTGTCTTCGCAATAAAATCTAGCAAGTTCAACCTCAGTCGAACAAGGAATAAGGCTAAGTGCCTTCGCCATCAAAGTAAAGTTCAATGTCGTTCGAACTGAGAATAAGGCTAAGTGCCTTCGCCATCAAATCTAGCAAATTCGACCTCAGTCGAACTGGCAATAAGGCTAAGTGCCTTTGCCATCAAAATAAAGTTCGACCTCGTTCGAACTGAGAATAAGGCTATCTGCCTTCGCCATCAAATCTAGAAAGTTAGACCTCAGTCGAACTGGAAATAAGGCTAAGGGCCTTCGCCATCAAAGTAAAGTTCGACCTCGTTAAACTGAGAATAAGGCTAAGTTCCATCGCTTTCAAATCTAGCAAGTTCGACCTCAGTCAAACTGGGAATAAGATTAAGTGCCTTCACCACCATAGTAAAGTTTGAGCTCGTTCGAACTCTGAATAATGGTAAGTGCCATCGCCATCAAATCTTGCAAGTTCGAACTCACTCGAACTGGGAATAAGGCTAAGTGTCTTCGCCATCAAAGTAAATTTCGACCTTGTTCTAACTGAGCATAAGGCTAAGTGCCTTCTCGGTCAAAGTAAAGTTCGACCTCATTCGAAATAAGAATAAGGCTAAGTTCCTTCACAATCAAATCTAGCAAGTTCAACCTCAGTCTAACTAGGAATAAGGCTAAGTGCCTTCGCCATCAAAGTAAAGTTCGACCTCGTTCGAACTGATAATAAGGCTAAGTGCCATCGCCATCAAATCTAGCAAGTTCGACCTCAGTCAAACTGGGACTAAGGCTAAGTGCCTTCACCACCAAAGTAAAGTTCTACCTCATTCGAACTCAGAATAAGGCTAAACGCCTCCGCCGTCAAAATTAAAAAGTTCAACCTCAGTCGGACTAGGAATAATGCTAAGTGTCTTCGCCATCAAAGTAAAGTTCGACCTCGTTCGAACTCTGAATAAGGCTAAGTGCCTTCGACATCAAATCTAGCAAGTTCGAACTCAGTCGAACTGGGAATAAGTCCAAGTGTCTTCGCCATCAAAATAAAGTTTGACCTCGTTCGAACTGAGAATAATGCTAAGTTTCATCACCATAAAATCTAGCAAGTTCGACCTCAGTCGAACTTAGAATAACGATAAGTGCCTTCGCCATCAAAGTAAAGTTCGACCTCGTTCGAACTGAGAATAAGGCTAAGTGCCTTAGCCATCAAATCTTGCAAATTCGACATCAGTCGAACTGTGAATAAAGCTAAGTGCCTTTGCCATCAAAGTAAATTTTGACCTCGTTCAAAATAAGAATAAGGCTAAGCGCTTTCACTATAAAATCTAGCAAGTTCGACCTTCACCATCAAAGTAAATTTCGACCTCGTTCGAAATGAGAATAAGGCTAAGTGCCTTCGCAATCAAATCTAGCAAGTTTGACCTCAGTCGAACTGGGAATAAGGCTAAGCGCTTTCGCCATCAAAGTAAAGTTCGACCTCGTTAAACTGAGAATATGGCTAAGTGCCATCGCTTTCAAATCTAGCAAGTTCGACCTCAGTCAAACTGGGAATAAGGTTAAGTGCCTTCACCACCATAGTAAAGTTTGAGCTCGTTCGAACTCTAATTAATGGTAAGTGCCTTCGCCATCAAATCTAGCAAGTTCGAACTCACTCGAACTAGGAATAAGGCTAAGTGTCTTCGCCATCAAAGTAAATTTCGACCGTGTTCTAACTGAGCATAAGGCTAAGTGCCTTCACCATCAAATCTAGCAAGTTCGACCTCAGTCGAACTGGGAATAAGGCTAAGTGCCTTCGCCATTAAAATAAAGTTTGACCTCGTTCAAACTGAGAATAAGGCTAAGTGTCGTCGCCATCAAATCTAGCAAGTTTCACCTCAGTCGAACTGGGAATAAGGCTAAGTGCCTTCTCGATCAAAGTAAAGTTCGACCTCATTCGAAATAAGATTAAGGCTAAGTTCCTTCACCATCAAATCTAGCAAGTTCAACCTGAGTCTAACTGGGAATAAGGCTAAGTGCCTTCGCCATCAAAGTAAAGTTCGACCTCGTTCGAACTGATAATAAGGCTAAGTGCCATCGCCATCAAATCTAGCAAGTTCGACATCAGTCGAACTAGGAATAAGGCTAAGTGCCTTCTCGGTCAAAGTAAAGTTCGACCTCGTTCGACCTGATAATAAGGCTAAGTGCCATCGCCATCAAATCTAGCAAGTTCGACATCAGTCGAACTAGGAATAAGGCTAAGTGCCTTCTCGGTCAAAGTAAAGTTCGACCTCGTTCGACCTGATAATAAGGCTAAGTGCCATCGCCATCAAATCTAGCAAGTTCGACATCAGTCGAACTAGGAATAAGGCTAAGTGCCTTCTCGGTCAAAGTAAAGTTCGACCTCGTTCGACCTGATAATAAGGCTAAGTGCCATCGCCATCAAATCTAGCAAGTTCGACATCAGTCGAACTAGGAATAAGGCTAAGTGCCTTCTCGGTCAAAGTAAAGTTCGACCTCGTTCGACCTGATAATAAGGCTAAGTGCCATCGCCATCAAATCTAGCAAGTTCGACATCAGTCGAACTAGGAATAAGGCTAAGTGCCTTCTCGGTCAAAGTAAAGTTCGACCTCGTTCGACCTGATAATAAGGCTAAGTGCCATCGCCATCAAATCTAGCAAGTTCGACATCAGTCGAACTAGGAATAAGGCTAAGTGCCTTCTCGGTCAAAGTAAAGTTCGACCTCGTTCGACCTGATAATAAGGCTAAGTGCCATCGCCATCAAATCTAGCAAGTTCGACATCAGTCGAACTAGGAATAAGGCTAAGTGCCTTCTCGGTCAAAGTAAAGTTCGACCTCGTTCGACCTGATAATAAGGCTAAGTGCCATCGCCATCAAATCTAGCAAGTTCGACATCAGTCGAACTAGGAATAAGGCTAAGTGCCTTCTCGGTCAAAGTAAAGTTCGACCTCGTTCGACCTGATAATAAGGCTAAGTGCCATCGCCATCAAATCTAGCAAGTTCGACATCAGTCGAACTAGGAATAAGGCTAAGTGCCTTCTCGGTCAAAGTAAAGTTCGACCTCGTTCGACCTGATAATAAGGCTAAGTGCCATCGCCATCAAATCTAGCAAGTTCGACATCAGTCGAACTAGGAATAAGGCTAAGTGCCTTCTCGGTCAAAGTAAAGTTCGACCTCGTTCGACCTGATAATAAGGCTAAGTGCCATCGCCATCAAATCTAGCAAGTTCGACATCAGTCGAACTAGGAATAAGGCTAAGTGCCTTCTCGGTCAAAGTAAAGTTCGACCTCGTTCGACCTGATAATAAGGCTAAGTGCCATCGCCATCAAATCTAGCAAGTTCGACATCAGTCGAACTAGGAATAAGGCTAAGTGCCTTCTCGGTCAAAGTAAAGTTCGACCTCGTTCGACCTGATAATAAGGCTAAGTGCCATCGCCATCAAATCTAGCAAGTTCGACATCAGTCGAACTAGGAATAAGGCTAAGTGCCTTCTCGGTCAAAGTAAAGTTCGACCTCGTTCGACCTGATAATAAGGCTAAGTGCCATCGCCATCAAATCTAGCAAGTTCGACATCAGTCGAACTAGGAATAAGGCTAAGTGCCTTCTCGGTCAAAGTAAAGTTCGACCTCGTTCGACCTGATAATAAGGCTAAGTGCCATCGCCATCAAATCTAGCAAGTTCGACATCAGTCGAACTAGGAATAAGGCTAAGTGCCTTCTCGGTCAAAGTAAAGTTCGACCTCGTTCGACCTGATAATAAGGCTAAGTGCCATCGCCATCAAATCTAGCAAGTTCGACATCAGTCGAACTAGGAATAAGGCTAAGTGCCTTCTCGGTCAAAGTAAAGTTCGACCTCGTTCGACCTGATAATAAGGCTAAGTGCCATCGCCATCAAATCTAGCAAGTTCGACATCAGTCGAACTAGGAATAAGGCTAAGTGCCTTCTCGGTCAAAGTAAAGTTCGACCTCGTTCGACCTGATAATAAGGCTAAGTGCCATCGCCATCAAATCTAGCAAGTTCGACATCAGTCGAACTAGGAATAAGGCTAAGTGCCTTCTCGGTCAAAGTAAAGTTCGACCTCGTTCGACCTGATAATAAGGCTAAGTGCCATCGCCATCAAATCTAGCAAGTTCGACATCAGTCGAACTAGGAATAAGGCTAAGTGCCTTCTCGGTCAAAGTAAAGTTCGACCTCGTTCGACCTGATAATAAGGCTAAGTGCCATCGCCATCAAATCTAGCAAGTTCGACATCAGTCGAACTAGGAATAAGGCTAAGTGCCTTCTCGGTCAAAGTAAAGTTCGACCTCGTTCGACCTGATAATAAGGCTAAGTGCCATCGCCATCAAATCTAGCAAGTTCGACATCAGTCGAACTAGGAATAAGGCTAAGTGCCTTCTCGGTCAAAGTAAAGTTCGACCTCGTTCGACCTGATAATAAGGCTAAGTGCCATCGCCATCAAATCTAGCAAGTTCGACATCAGTCGAACTAGGAATAAGGCTAAGTGCCTTCTCGGTCAAAGTAAAGTTCGACCTCGTTCGACCTGATAATAAGGCTAAGTGCCATCGCCATCAAATCTAGCAAGTTCGACATCAGTCGAACTAGGAATAAGGCTAAGTGCCTTCTCGGTCAAAGTAAAGTTCGACCTCGTTCGACCTGATAATAAGGCTAAGTGCCATCGCCATCAAATCTAGCAAGTTCGACATCAGTCGAACTAGGAATAAGGCTAAGTGCCTTCTCGGTCAAAGTAAAGTTCGACCTCGTTCGACCTGATAATAAGGCTAAGTGCCATCGCCATCAAATCTAGCAAGTTCGACATCAGTCGAACTAGGAATAAGGCTAAGTGCCTTCTCGGTCAAAGTAAAGTTCGACCTCGTTCGACCTGATAATAAGGCTAAGTGCCATCGCCATCAAATCTAGCAAGTTCGACATCAGTCGAACTAGGAATAAGGCTAAGTGCCTTCTCGGTCAAAGTAAAGTTCGACCTCGTTCGACCTGATAATAAGGCTAAGTGCCATCGCCATCAAATCTAGCAAGTTCGACATCAGTCGAACTAGGAATAAGGCTAAGTGCCTTCTCGGTCAAAGTAAAGTTCGACCTCGTTCGACCTGATAATAAGGCTAAGTGCCATCGCCATCAAATCTAGCAAGTTCGACATCAGTCGAACTAGGAATAAGGCTAAGTGCCTTCTCGGTCAAAGTAAAGTTCGACCTCGTTCGACCTGATAATAAGGCTAAGTGCCATCGCCATCAAATCTAGCAAGTTCGACATCAGTCGAACTAGGAATAAGGCTAAGTGCCTTCTCGGTCAAAGTAAAGTTCGACCTCGTTCGACCTGATAATAAGGCTAAGTGCCATCGCCATCAAATCTAGCAAGTTCGACATCAGTCGAACTAGGAATAAGGCTAAGTGCCTTCTCGGTCAAAGTAAAGTTCGACCTCGTTCGACCTGATAATAAGGCTAAGTGCCATCGCCATCAAATCTAGCAAGTTCGACATCAGTCGAACTAGGAATAAGGCTAAGTGCCTTAGCCATCAAATCTTGCAAATTCGACATCCGTCGAACTGTGAATAACGCTAAGTGCCTTTGCCATCAAAGTAAATTTTGACCTCATTCAAAATAAGAATAAGGCTAAGCGCCCTCACTATAAAATCTAGCAAGTTCGACGTTAGTCGAATTGGGAATAAGGCTAAGTGCCTTCGCCATCAAAGTAAAGTTCGACCTCGTTCGAACTGAGAATAAGGCTAAGTGCCTTCGCCATCAAAGTAAAGTTCGACCTCGTTCGAACTGAGAATAAGGCTAAGTGCCTTCACCATCAAATCTAGAAAGTTAAACCTCAGTCGAACTGGGAATAAGGCTAAGTGCCTTAGCCATTAAAGTAAAGTTCGACCTCGTTCGAACTGAGAATAAGGCTAAGTGCCTTTGCCATCAAATCTAGCAAGTTCGACCTCAGTCGAACTCGGACTAAGGCTAAGTGTCTTCACCATCGAAGTAAAGTTTGACTTCGAACTGAGAATAAGGCTAAGTGCCATCGCCATCAAATCTTGGAAGTTCAACCTCAGTCGAACTGGGAATAAGGCTAAGTGCATTTGCCATCAAAGTAAAGTTCGACCTCGTTCGAACTAAGAATAAGGCTAAGTGCCTTCGCCATCAAATCTAGAAAGTTCGACCTCAGTCGAACTGGGAATAAGGCTAAGTGCCTTCGCCATCATAATAAAGTTCGACCTCGTTCGAACTGAGAATAAGGCTAAGTGCCTTCACCATCAAATCTAGCAAGATCGACCTCAATCGAAACGGGAATAAGGCTAAGTGCCTTCGCCATCAAAGTAAAGTTCGACCTCGTTCGAACTGCGAATACGGCTAAGTGCCTTCACCATCAAATCTAGCAAGTTCGACCTCAGTCGAACTGGGAATAAGGCTAAGTGCCTTCTCCATCAAAGTAAAGTTCGACCACGATCGAACTAAGAATAAGGCTAAGTGCCTTCGCCATCAAATCTAGCAAGTTCGACCTCAGTCAAACTGGGAATAAGGCTAAGTCCCTTCACCACCAAAGTAAATTTCTACCACATTCGAACTAAGAATAAGGCTAAACGCCTCCGCCGTCAAAATTGAAAAGTTCAACCTGAGTCGAACTAGGAATAATGCTAAGTGTCTTCGCCATCAAAGTAAAGTTCGAACTCTGAATAAGGCTAGGTGCCTTCTCCATCAAATCTAGCAAGTTCAAACTCAGTCGAACTGGGAATAAGGCCAAGTGTCTTCGCCATCAAAATAAAGTTTGACCTTGTTCGAACTGAGAATAAGGCTAAGTTTCATCACCATCAAATCTAGCAAGTTCGACCTCAATCGAACTTGGAAAAATGATAAGTGCTTCCCCATCAAAGTAAAGTTCGACCTCGTTCGAACTTAGAATAAGTCTAAGTGCCTTCGCCGTCAAATCTAGCAAGTTCGACCTCAGTCGAAATGGGAATAAGGCTAAGTGTCTTCGCCATCAAAGTAAAGTTCGACCTCATTCGAACTAAGAATAAGGCTAAGTGCCTTCGCCATCAAATCTAGCAAGTTTGACCTCAGTGCAATAGGGAATAAGGCTAAGTTCCTTCGCCATCAAAGTAAAGTTCGACCTCTGTCGAACTAAGAATAAGGCTAAGTGCCTTCGCCATCAAATATAGCAAGTTCGACCTTAGTCAAACTGGGAATAAGGCTAATTGGCTTCGCCATCAAAGTAAAGTTTGACCTCGTTTGAACTGAGAATAAGGCTAAGTGCCTTAGCCATCAAATCTTGCAAATTCGACATCCGTCGAACTGTGAATAACGCTAAGTGCCTTTGCCATCAAAGTAAATTTTGACCTCATTCAAAATAAGAATAAGGCTAAGCGCCTTCACTATAAAATCTAGCAAGTTCGACCTCAGTCAAACTGGGAATAAGGCTAAGTTCCTTCACCATCAAAGCAAAGTTCGACCTCGTTCGAAATGAGAATAAGGCTAAGTGCCTTCGCAATCAAATCTAGCAAGTTCGACATCAGTCGAAATTGGAATAATGCTAAGTGTCTTCGCCATCAAAGTAAAGTTCGACCTCGTTCGAACTGAGAATAAGGATAAGTTCCTTCGCCATCAAATCTAGCAAGTTCGACCTCAGTCGAACTGGGAATAAGGCTAAGTGCCTTCGCCATCAAAGTAAGGTTCGACCTCGTTCGAACTAAGAATAAGGCTAAGTGCCTTCGCCATCAAATCTAGCAAGTTTGACCTCAGTGGAACTGGAAATAAGGCTTAGTGCCTTCGCCATCAAGGTAAAGTTTGACCTCTGTCGAACTAAGAATATGGCTAAGTGACTTCGCCATCAAATCTAGCAAGTTTGACCTCAGTCGAACTGGAAATAAGGCTAAGTTCATTTGCCATCAAAGTAAAGTTCGACCTCGTTTGAAATAAGAATAAGGCTAAGTGCTTTCGCTATCAAATCTAGCAAGTTCGACCTCAATCGAACTGGGAATAAGGCTAAGTGCCTTCGCCATCAAAGTAAAGTTCGACCTCCTTCGAAATAAGAATAAGGCTAAGTGCCTTCGCCATCAAATCTAGTAAGTTCGACGTCAGTCGAATTGGGAATAAGGCTAAGTGCCTTCGCCATCAAAGTAAAGTTCGACCTCGTTCGAACTGAGAATAAGGCTAAGTGCCTTCGCCATCAAAGTAAAGTTCGACCTCGTTCGAACTGAGAATAAGGCTAAGTGCCTTCGCCATCAAATCTAGCAAGTTAAACCTCAGTCGAACTGGGAATAAGGCTAAGTGCCTTCGCCATCAAAGTAAAGTTCGACCTCGTTCGAACTGAGAATAAGGCTAATTGCCTTCGCCATCAAATCTAGCAAGTTTGACCTCAGTCGAACTCGGACTAAGGCTAAGTGTTTTCACCATCAAAGTAAGGTTTGACTTCGAACTGAGAATAAGGCTAAGTGCCATCGCCATCAAATCTTGGAAGTTCAACCTCAGTCAAACTGGGAATAAGGCTAAGTGCCTTTGCCATCAAAGTAAAGTTCGACCTCGTTCGAACTAAGAATAAGGCTAAGTGCCTTCGCCATCAAATCTAGCAAGTTCGACCTCAGTCGAACTGGGAATAAGGCTAAGCGCCTTCGCCATCATAATAAAGTTCGACCTCGTTCGAACTGAGAATAAGGCTAAGTGCCTTCGCCATCAAATCTAGTAAGTTCGACCTCAATCGAAATGGGAATAAGGCTAAGTGTCTTCGCCATCAAAGTAAAGTTCGACCTACTTCGAAATAAGAATATGGCTAAGTGCCTTCGCCATCAAATCTAGCAAGTTTGACCTCAGTCGAACTGGGAATAAGGCTAAGAGCCTTCGCCATCAAAGTAAAGTTCGACCTCGTTCGAACTGAGAATAAGGCTAAGTGCCTTTGCCATCAAATCTAGCAAGTCCGACCTTAGTCGAATTGGGAATAAGGCTAAGAGCCTTCGCCATCAAAGTAAAGTTCGACCTCGTTCGAACTGAGAATAAGGTTAAGTGTCATCGCCGTCAAATCTAGCAAGTTCGACCTGAATCGAACTGGGAATAAGGCTAAGAGCCTTCGCCATCGAAGTAAAGTTCGACCTCATTCGAACTGAGAATAAGGTTAAGTGCCTTCGCCATCAAATCTAGCAAGTCCGACCTTAGTCGAATTGGGCATAAGGCTAAGAGCCTTCGCCATCGAAGTAAAGTTCGACCTCATTCGAACTGAGAATAAGGTTAAGTGCCTTCGCCATCAAATCTAGCAAGTCCGACCTTAGTCGAATTGGGCATAAGGCTAAGAGCCTTCGCCATCGAAGTAAAGTTCGACCTCATTCGAACTGAGAATAAGGTTAAGTGCCTTCGCCATCAAATCTAGCAAGTCCGACCTTAGTCGAATTGGGCATAAGGCTAAGAGCCTTCGCCATCGAAGTAAAGTTCGACCTCATTCGAACTGAGAATAAGGTTAAGTGCCTTCGCCATCAAATCTAGCAAGTCCGACCTTAGTCGAATTGGGCATAAGGCTAAGAGCCTTCGCCATCGAAGTAAAGTTCGACCTCATTCGAACTGAGAATAAGGTTAAGTGCCTTCGCCATCAAATCTAGCAAGTCCGACCTTAGTCGAATTGGGCATAAGGCTAAGAGCCTTCGCCATCGAAGTAAAGTTCGACCTCATTCGAACTGAGAATAAGGTTAAGTGCCTTCGCCATCAAATCTAGCAAGTCCGACCTTAGTCGAATTGGGCATAAGGCTAAGAGCCTTCGCCATCGAAGTAAAGTTCGACCTCATTCGAACTGAGAATAAGGTTAAGTGCCTTCGCCATCAAATCTAGCAAGTCCGACCTTAGTCGAATTGGGCATAAGGCTAAGAGCCTTCGCCATCGAAGTAAAGTTCGACCTCATTCGAACTGAGAATAAGGTTAAGTGCCTTCGCCATCAAATCTAGCAAGTCCGACCTTAGTCGAATTGGGCATAAGGCTAAGAGCCTTCGCCATCGAAGTAAAGTTCGACCTCATTCGAACTGAGAATAAGGTTAAGTGCCTTCGCCATCAAATCTAGCAAGTCCGACCTTAGTCGAATTGGGCATAAGGCTAAGAGCCTTCGCCATCGAAGTAAAGTTCGACCTCATTCGAACTGAGAATAAGGTTAAGTGCCTTCGCCATCAAATCTAGCAAGTCCGACCTTAGTCGAATTGGGCATAAGGCTAAGAGCCTTCGCCATCGAAGTAAAGTTCGACCTCATTCGAACTGAGAATAAGGTTAAGTGCCTTCGCCATCAAATCTAGCAAGTCCGACCTTAGTCGAATTGGGCATAAGGCTAAGAGCCTTCGCCATCGAAGTAAAGTTCGACCTCATTCGAACTGAGAATAAGGTTAAGTGCCTTCGCCATCAAATCTAGCAAGTCCGACCTTAGTCGAATTGGGCATAAGGCTAAGAGCCTTCGCCATCGAAGTAAAGTTCGACCTCATTCGAACTGAGAATAAGGTTAAGTGCCTTCGCCATCAAATCTAGCAAGTCCGACCTTAGTCGAATTGGGCATAAGGCTAAGAGCCTTCGCCATCAAAGTAAAGTTTGACCTCCTTCGAAATAAGAATAAGGCTAAGCACCTTCGCTGTCAAATCTAGGAAGTTCGACCTCAGACAAACTGGGAATAAGTTTAAGTGCCTTCACCATCACAGTAAAGTTCGACCTCGTTCGAACTGAGAATAAGGATAAGTGCCTTCGCCATCAAATCTAGCAAGTTCGACCTCAGTTGAACTGGGAATAAGGCTAAGTGTCTTTGCCATCAAAGTAAAGTTCGACCTCGTTTGAAATAAGAATAAGGTTAATTGATTTCGGTATCAAAATCTAGCAAGTTCGACCTCAATCGAACTGGGAATAAGGCTAAGTGCCTTCGCCATCAAAGTAAAGTTTGACCTCCTTCGAAATAAGAATAAGGCTAAGTGACTTCGACATCAAATCTAGTAAGTTCGACATCAGTCGAATTGGGAATAAGGCTAAGTGCCTTCGCCATCAAAGTAAAGTTCGACCTCGTTCGAACTGAGAATAAGGCTAAGTGTCTTCGCCATCAAATCTAGCTAGTTCGACCTCAGTCAAACTGGGAATAAGGCTAAGTGCCTTCACCATCAAAGTAAAGTTTGACCTCCTTCGAAATAAGAATAGTGCTAAGTGCCATCGCTCTCAAATCTAGCAAGTTCGACCTCAGTCGAACTGGGAATAAGGCTAAGAGCCTTCGCCATCAAAGTAAAGTTCGACCTCATTCGAACTGAGAATAAGGCTAAGTGCCTTCGCAATCAAATCTAGCAAGTTCGAACTCAGTCGAACTTGGAATAAGGCCAAGTGTCTTCGGCATTAAAGTAATGTTCGACCTCGTTCGAACTGAGAATAAGTCTAAGTGCCTTCACCATCAAATCTAGCAAGTTCGACCTCAGTCGAACTGGGAATAAGGCTAAGTGCTTTCGCCATCAAAATAAAGTTTGACCTCGTTCGAACTGAGAATAAGGCTAAGCTTTATCGCCATCAAATCTAGCAAGTTCGACCTCAGTCGAACTTGGAATAAGGATAAGTGCATTCGCCATCAAAGCAAAGTTTGACCTCGTTCGAACTGAGAATAAGTCTAAGTGCCTTCGCCGTCAAATCTAGCAAGTTCGACCTTAGTTGAAATGGGAATAAGGCTAAGTGCCTTTGCCATCAAAGTAAAGTTCGACCTCGTTCGAACTAAGAATAAGGCTAAGTGACTTCGCCATCAAATCTAGCAAGTTTGACCTCAGTGGAACTGGGAATAAGGCTAAGTGCATTCGCCATCAAAGTAAAGTTCAACCTCTGTCGAACTAAGAATAAGGCTAAGTGCCTTCGCCATCAAATCTAGCAAGTTCGACCTCAATCGAAATGGGAATAAGGCTAAGTGCCTTCGCCATCAAAGTAAAGTTCGACCTCTGTCGAACTAAGAATAAGGCTAAGTGCCTTCACCATCAAATCTAGCAAGTTCGACCTCAGTCGAACTGGGAATAAGGCTAAGTGCCTTCCCCATCAAAATAAAGTTTGACCTCGTTCGAACTGAGAATAAGGCTAAGTTTCATCGCCATCAAATCTAGCAATTTCGACCTCAGTCGAACTTGGAATAAGGCTAAGTGCCTTCGCCATCAAAGTAAAGTTCGACCTCGTTCGAACTGAGAATAAGTCTAAGTGCTTTCGCCGTCAAATCTAGCAAGTTCGGCCTCAGTCGTAATGGGAATAAGGCTAAGTGCCTTCGCCATCAAAGTAAAGTTCGACCTCGTTCTAACTAAGAATAAGGCTAAGTGACTTCGCCATCAAATCTAGCAAGTTTGACCTCAGTGGAACTGGGAATAAGGCTAAGTGCCTTCGCCATCAAAGTAAAGTTCGATCTCTGTCGAACTAAGAATAAGGCTAAGTGCCTTCGCCATCAAATCTAGTAAGTTCGACCTTAGTCGAAATGGGAATAAGGCTAAGTGCCTTCGCCATCAAAGTAAAGTTCGACCTCTATCGAACTAAGAATAAGGCTAAGTGCCTTCACCATCAAATCTAGCAAGTTCGACCTCAGTCAAACTGGGAATAAGGCTAAGTGCCTTCGCCATCATAATAAAGTTCGACCTCGTTCGAACTGAGAATAAGGCTAAGTGCCTTTGCCATCAAATTTAGCAAGTTCGACCTCAGTCGAAATGGGAATAGGGCTAAGTGCATTCGCCATCAAAGCAAAGTTCGACCTCGTTCGAACTGAGAATAAGTCTAAGTGCCTTCGCCGTCAAATCTAGCAAGTTCGACCTCAGTCGAACTTCGAATAAGGCTAAGTGCCTTCGCCATCAAAGTAAAGTTCGACCTCGTTCGAACTTAGAATAAGGCTAAGTGCCTTCGCCATCAAATCTAGCAAGTTTGACCTCAGTCAAACTGGGAATAAGGCTAAGTGCCTTCGCCATCAAATTAAGTTCGACCTCGTTCGATCTAAGAATAAGGATAAGTGCCTTCGCCATCAAATCTATCAAGTTTGACCTCAGTGGAACTGGGAGTAAGCCAAAGTTCTTTCGCCATCAAAGTAAAGTTTGACCTCTATCGAACTAAGAATATGGCTAAGTGACTTCGCCATCAAATCTAGCAAGTTCGACCTTAGTCGAACTGGGAATAAGGCTAAGTGGATTCTCCATCAAAGTAAAGTTCGACCTCGTTCGAACTGAGAATAACGCTAAGTGCCATAGCCATCAAGTCTAGCAAATTCGACATTAGTCAAACTTGGAATAAGACTAAGTGCCTTTTCCATCAAAGTAAAGTTCGACCTCGTTCGAAATAAGAATAAGGCTAAGCGCCTTCGCCATCAAAGTAAAGTTCGACCTCGTTCGAACTAAGAATAAGGCTAAGCGCCTTCGCTATAAAATCTCGCAAGTTCGACCTCAGTCAAACTGGGAATAAGGCTAAGTTCCTTCACCATCAAAGTAAAGTTCGACCTCGTTCGAACTGAGAATAAGGCTAAGTGCCTTCGCAATCAAATCTAGCAAATTCAACCTCAGTCGAACTTGGAATAAGGCTAAGTGCCTTCGCCATCAAAGTAAAGTTCGACCTCGTTCGAACTGAGAATAAGGCTAAGTGCCTTCGCCATCAAATCGAGCAAGTTTGACCTCAGTCGAACTGGGAATAAGGCTAAGTGCCTTCGCCATCAAATTAAGTTCGACCTCGTTCAAACTAAGAATAAGGATAAGTGCCTTCGCCATCAAATCTATCAAGTTTGGCCTCAGTGGAACTGGGAGTAAGGCAAAGCGCTTTCGCCATCAAAGTAAAGTTTGACCTCTATCGAACTAAGAATATGGCTAAGTGACTTCGCCATCAAATCTAGCAAGTTCGACCTCAGTCGAACTGGGAATAAGGCTAAGTGGATTCTCCATCAAAGTAAAGTTCGA
Organism: Nicotiana glauca; assembly: GCA_026770625.1. Taxonomy (NCBI): domain Eukaryota; kingdom Viridiplantae; phylum Streptophyta; class Magnoliopsida; order Solanales; family Solanaceae; genus Nicotiana; species Nicotiana glauca. Next base: position 9,728 of record MU785123.1, on the reverse strand, counting down.
CCTCGTTTGAACTGAGAATAACGCTAAGTGCCATAGCCATCAAATCTAGCAAATTCAACATTAGTCGAACTTGGAATAAGACTAAGTGCCTTTTCCATCAAAGTAAAGTTTGACCTCGTTCGAAATAAGAATAAGGCTAAGCGCCTTCGCTATCAAATCTAGCAAGTTTGACCTATGTCAAACTGTTAATATGGCTAAGTGTCTTCGCTAGCAAAGTAAAGTTTGACCTCGTTCGAACTGAGAATAAGGCTAAGTGTCATCGCCGTCAAATCTAGCAAGTTCGACATCAGTCGAACTGGGAATAAGGCTAAGTGCCTTCGCCATCAAAGTAAAGTTCGACCTCGTTCAAAATAAGAATAAGGCTAAGCACCTTCACTATCAAATCTAGCAAGTTCGACCTCAGTCAAACTGGTAATAAGGCTAAGTTCCTTCACCATCAAAGTAAAGTTCGACTTCGTTCGAACTAAGAATAAGGCTAAGTGCCTTCACCATCAAATCTAGCAAGTTCGACCTGAGTCGAACTGGGAATAAGGCTAAGTGCCTTCGCCATCAAAATAAAGTTTGACCTTGTTTGAACTGAGAATAAGGCTAAGTTTCATCGCCATCAAATCTAGGAATTTCGAACTCAGTCGAACTTTGAATAAGGCTAAGTGCCTTCGCCATCAAAGTAAATTTTGACCTCGTTCGAACTGAGAATAAGTCTAAGTGCCTTCGCTATAAAATCTAGCAAGTTCGACCTCAGTCAACTGGGAATAAGGCTAAGTTCCTTCACCATCAAAGTACAGTGCGACCTCGTTCGAACTGAGAATATGGCTAAGTGACTTCGCCATCAAATCTATCAAGTTAGACCTCAGTGGAACCGGGAATAAGGCTAAGTTCCTTCGCAATCAAAGTAAAGTTCGACCTCTGTCGAACTAAGATTAAGGCTAAGGTCCTTCACCATCAAATCTAGCAAGTTCGACCTCAGTCGAACTGGGAATAAGGATAAGTGGCTTCGCTATCAAAGTAAAGTTCGACCTCGTTCGAACTGAGAATAACGCTAAGTGCCTTAGCCATCAAATCTAGCAAGTTCGACATCAGTCGAACTTGGAATAAGACTAAGTGCCTTTTCCATCAAAGTAAAGTTCGACCTCGTTCGAAATATGAATAAGGCTAAGCACCTTCGCATTAAAACCTAGCAAGTTCGACCTCAGTCAAACTAGGAATCAGGCTAAGTGCCTTCTCCATCAAAGTAAAGTTCGACCTCGTTCGAACTGAGAATAAGGCTAAGTGCCTTCGCCATCAAATCTAGCAAGTTCGACCTCGGTCGAACTTGGATTCGAACTTGGAATAAGGCTAAGTGTCTTCGCCATCAAAGTAAAGTTCGACCTCGTTCGAACTGAGAATAAGGCTAAGTGTCGTCGTCGTCAAATCTAGCAAGTTCGACATCAGTCGAACTGGGAATAAGGCTAAGTGCCTTCGCCATCAAAGTAAGTTCGACCTCGTTCAAAATAAGAATAAGGCTAAGCACCTTCGCTATCAAATCTAGCAAGTTCGACCTCAGTCAAACTGGGAATAAGGCTAAGTGCCTTCACCATCAAAGTAAAGTTAGACCTCGTTCGAACTGAGAGTAAGGCTAAGTGCCTTCACCATCAAATCTAGCAAGTTCGACCTCAGTCCAACTAGGAATAAGGCTAAGTTCCTTCGCCATCAAAATAAAGTTTGACCGCGTTCGAACTGAGAATAAGGCTAAGTTTCATCGCCATCAAATCTAGCAATTTCGAGCTTCGTCGAACTTGGAATAAGGCTAAGTGACTTCGCCATCAAAGTAAAGTTCGAGCTCGTTCGAACTGAGAATAAGTCTAAGTGCCTTCGCCGTCAAATCTAGCAAGTTCGTCCTCAGTCGAAATGGGAATAAGGCTAAGTGCCTTCGCCATCAAAGTAAAGTTCGACCTCGTTCGAACTGAGAATAAGGATAAGTGCCTTCGCCATCAAATCATGCAAGTTCGACCTCAGTGGAACTAGGAATAAGGCTAAGTGCCTTCGCCATCAAAGTAAATTTCGACTTCGTTCAAACTAAGAATAAGGCTGAGTGCCTTTGCCATCAAATCTAGCAAGTTTGACCTTAGTGGAACAGGGAATAAGGCTAAGTGCCTTCACCATCAAAGTAAAGTTTGACCTCTATCGAACTAATAATATGGCTAAGTGACTTCGCCATCAAATCTAGCAAGTTCGACCTCAGTCGAACTGGGAATAAGGCTAAGTAGATTCGCCATCAATGTAAAGTTTGACCTCGTTCGAACTGAGAATAATGCTAAGTGCCATAGCCATCAAATCCAGCAAGTTCGACATCAGTCGAACTTGGAATAAGACTAAATGCCTTTTCCATCAAAGTAAAGTTCAACCTCGTTCGAAATAAGAATAAGGCTAAGCGCCTTCGCTATAAAATCTAGCATGTTCGACCTCAGTCAAACTGGGAATAAGGCTAAGCGCCTTCTCCATCAAAGTAAAGTTCGACCTCGTTCGAACTGAAAATAAGGCTATGTGCCTTCGCCATCAAATCTAGCAAGTTCGACCTCGGTCGAACTTGGAATAAGGCTCAGTGTCTTCGCCATCAAAGAAAAGTTCGACCTCGTTTGAATTGAGAATAAGGCTAAGTGCCGTCGCCATCAAATCTAGCAAGTTCGACCTCAGTCAAACTGGTAATAAGGCTAAGTGCCTTTGCCATCAAAGTAAAGTTCGACCTCGTTTGAAATAAGGATAATTCTAAGTGCTTTCGCTATCAAATCTAGCAAGTTCGACCTCAATCGAACTGGGAATAAGGCTAAGTGCCTTCGCCATCAAAGTAAAGTTCGACCTCGTTCGAACTGAAAAAAAGGCTATGTGCCTTCGCCATCAAATCTAGCAAGTTCGACCTCGGTCGAACTTGGAATAAGGCTCAGTGTCTTCGCCATCAAAGAAAAGTTTGACCTCGTTCGAACTGAGAATAAGGCTAAGTGCTTTCGCTATCAAATCTAGAAAGTTCGACCTCAATCGAACTGGGAATCTGGCTAAGTGCCTTCGCCATCAAAGTAAAGTTCGACCTCCTTCGAAATAAGAATATGGCTAAGTGTATTCACCATCAAATCTAGTAAGTTTGACCTCAATCGAATCGGGAATAAGTCTAAGTGCCTTTTCCATCAAAGTAAAGTTCGACCTCGTTCGAAATAAGAATAAGGCTAAGCGCCTTCGCTATAAAATCTAGCAAGTTCGACCTCAGTCAAACTGGGAATAAGGCTAAGCGCCTTCTACATCAAAGTAAAGTTCGACCTCGTTCGAACTGAAAATAAGGCTAAGTGCCTTCGCCATCAAATCTAGCAAGTTCGACCTCGGTCGAACTTTGAATAAGGCTAAGTCTCTTCGCCATCAAATAAAAGTTTGACCTCGTTCGAACTGAGAATAAGGCTAAGTGCTTTCGCTATCAAATCTAGCAAGTTCGACCTCAATCGAAATGGGAATCTGGCTAAGTGCCTTCGCCATCAAAGTATAGTTCGACCTCCTTCGAAATAAGAATATGGCTAAGTGTCTTTGCCATCAAATCTAGTATGTTTGACCTCAGTAGAATTGGGAATAAGGCTAAGTGCCTTCGCCATCAAAGTAAAGTTCGACCTCGTTCGAACTGAGAGTAACGCTAAGTGCCTTCGCCATCAAATCTAGCAAGTTCATCCTCAGTCGAACTTCGAATAAGGCTAAGTGCCTTTGCCATCAAAGTAAAGTTCGACCTCGTTCGAACTGAGAATAAGGCTAACTGCCTTCGCCATCAAATCTAGCAAGTTCGACCTCAGTCGAACTCGGACTAAGGCTAAGTGTCGTCGCCATCAAATCTAGGAAGTTCAACCTCAGTCGAACTGGGAATAAGGCTAAGATCCTTCGCCATCAAAGTAAAGTTCGACCTCGTTCGAACTAAGAATAAGCCTAAGTGCCTTCGCCATCAAATCTAGCAGGTTCGACCTCAGTCGAACTGGGAATAAGGCTAAGTGCCTTCGCCATCATAATAAAGTTTGACCTCGTTCGAACTGAGAATAAGGATAAGTGCCTTTGCCATCAAATTTAGCAAGTTCGACCTCAGTCGAAATGGGAATAAGGCTAAGTGCTTTCGCCATCAAAGTAAAGTTCGACCTCGTTCGAACATAGAATAAGGCTAAGTGCCTTCGCCATCAAATCTAGCAAGTTCGACCTCAGTCGAATTGGGAATAAGGCTAAGTGTTTTCGCCATCAAAGTAAAGTTCGACCTCAATAGAACTGAGAATAAGGCTAAGTGCCTCCGCCATCAAATCTAGCAAGGTCGGCCTCATTTGAACTGGGAATAAGGCTAAGTGCCTTCGCCATCAAAGTAAAGTTCGACCTCGTTCGAACTGAGAATAAGGCTAAGTGCCTTCGCCATCAAATCTAGCAAGTTCGACCTCAGTGGAACTGGGAATAAGGCTAAGTGCCTTCGCCATCATAATAAAGTTCGACCTCGTTCGAACTGAGAATAAGGCTAAGTGCATTCGCCATCAATTCTAGCAAGTTCGACCTCAGTCGAAATGGGAATAAGACTAAGTGCCTTCGCCATCAAAGTAAATTTCGACCTCGTTCGAACTGAGAATAAGGCTAAGTGCCTTCGCCATCAAATCTAGCAAGTTTGACCTCAGTCGAACTGGGAATAAGGCTAAGTGCCTTCGCTATTAAAGTAAAGTTCGACCTCGATCGAGCTGAGAATAAGGCTAAGTGCCTTCGCCATCAAATTTAGCAAGGTCGGCCTCATTTGAACTAGGAATAAGGATAAGTGCCTTCGCCATCAAAGTAAAGTTCGACCTCGTTCAAACTGAGAATAAGGCTAAGTGCCTTTGCCATCAAATCTAGCAAGTTCGATCTCAGTAGAACTGGGAATAAGGCTAAGTGCCTTCACCATCAAAGTAAAGTTTGACCTCCTTCGAAATAAGAATATGGCTAAGTGCTTTCGCTATCAAATTTAGCAAGTTTGACCTCAATCGAATTGGGAATAAGGCCAAGTGCCTTCGCCATCAAAGTAAAGTTCGACCTCCTTCGAACTGAGAATAACTCTAAGTTCCATAGCCATCAAATCTAGCAAGTTCGACATCAGTCAAACTTGGAATAAGACTAAGTGCCTTTTACATCAAAGTAAAGTTCGACCTCATTCGAAATAAGAATAAGGCTAAGCACCTTCACTATAAAATCTAGCAAATTCGACTTCAGTCAAACTGGGAATAAGGCTAAGTGCCTTCTCCATCAAAGTAAAGTTCGACCTCGTTCGAACTTAGAATAAGGCTGAGTGCCTTCGCCATCAAATCTAGCAAGTTAGACCTCGGTCGAACTTGGAATAAGGCTAAGTGTCTTCGCCATCAAAGTAAAGTTCGACCTCGTTCGAACTGAGAATAAGGCTAAGTGTCGTCGCCGTCAAATCTAGCAAGTTCGACATCAGTCAAACTAGGAATAAGGCTAAGTGCCTTCGCCATCAAAGTAAGTTCGACCTCGTTCAAAATAAGAATAAGGCTAAGCACCTTCGCTATCAAATCTAGCAAGTTCAACCTCAGTCAAACTGGGAATAAGGCTAAGTGCCTTCGCCATCAAAGTAAAGTTAGACCTCGTACGAACTGAGAATAAGGCTAAGTGCCTTCGCCATCAAATCTAGAAAGTTCGACCTCAGTCCAACTAGGAATAAGGCTAAGTGCCTTTGCCATCAAAATAAAGTTTGACCGCGTTCGAACTGAGAATAAGGCTAAGTTTCATTGCCATCAAATCTAGCAATTTTGACCTCAGTCGAACTTGGAATAAGGCTAAGTGACTTCGCCATCAAAGTGAATTTCGACCTCGTTCGAACTGAGAATAAGTCTAAGTGCCTTCGACGTCAAATCTAGAAAGTTCAACCTCAGACGAAAAGGGAATAAGATTAAGTGGATTCGCCATCAAAGTAAAGTTTGACCTCGTTCGAACTGAGAATAACGCTAAGTGCCATAGCCATCAAATCTAGCAAGTTCGACATCAGTAGAACTTGGAATAAGACTAAATGCCTTTTCCATTAAAGTAAAGTTCGACCTTTTTCGAAATAAGAATAAGGCTAAGCGCCTTCGCTATAAAATCTCGCAAGTTAGACCTCAGTCAAACTGGGAATAAGGCTAAGTGCCTTCTCCATCAAAGTAAAGTTCGACATCGTTCGAACTGAAAATACGGCTAAGTGCCTTCGCCATCAAATCTAGAAAGTTCGACCTCGGTCGAACTTGGAATAAGGATCAGTTTCTTCGCCATCAAAGAAAAGTTCGACCTCATTCGAACTGAGAATAAGGCTAAGTGTCGTTGCCATCAAATCTAGCAAGTTCGACCTCAGTCGAACTGGTAATAAGGCTAAGTGCCTTTTCCATATAAGTAAAGTTCGACCTCGTTTGAAATAAGAATAAGGCTAAGTGCTTTCGCTATCAAATCTAGCAAGTTCGACCTCAATCGAACTGGGAATAAGTCTAAGTGCCTTTGCCATCAAAGTAAAGTTCGACCTCGTTCG